>OZ010793.1:57439733-57443077 GCA_963932465.1 Maratus speciosus | reverse complement strand
GGATTCGGGGCAGTGCGCGAAGGGACGATGGACGGTGGAATGATCGGACGGGGTTCGGGATTCGGGATTCAGGGCAGTGGAGGAATGGACGATGGAATAATCGGACGGGGCTCGGGATTCGGGTGTGGTGGAATGTTTGGACGGGGCGAATGGATGGTGGAACGATCGGATATGATGGGATGGGGCTCGTGATTTGGGATTTGGGATTTGGGATTCGGTACGGAACGATGAAATGATGGAATGATCGGACGGGAAATCGGATGATGAAATGATGAAACGACGGACGAGCTGAAAAAGAAGAGCTGAAAGAGAAAATCTGAAAGAGAAAACCTGAAAAAGAAATCGAATCGATTCGAAAAAAACAGAGTTCCTAGAGCGTGTGAGAATAAAGTACGCGATCCGTCGAAGGAGAACCAGCGTTTTTTATTACCAGAAAAATTTTTTTCGCTCTGTTCCCGCCCGACGGATCTGTTTTCTGTCTGCGTGGGAAGAAAAAAATAAGGACTCGACTCGAGAAACAGACACGTACACGAGCGTTTGTAAAAAACTTTATTGAAAAAATAAAAATTTCACTCACCTCGTTTCCAGAGATTCCGCGGTACGGTTCCCGTTTTCTCGCTCGTCGGCCCCGCGTTTTTCCACCGGCCATCGGCAGAACGAGTGATTCTCGGCGGAAAATTCAGTCATTCGAAAAGTCCCAGAGCCGCACATCGTAGCTCGTTCCGTTCGGGGTGCCTAAACGGTTTACGCGCAGATCGCCGCCACCTACCGACCGATCTCGCATCGGCCAGCATCGTCCGGAGATTCATCTGCGTTACCGAGCAGGTGGACGGTTACTGCGGTTTACCGAACGGGAACGCCATCTTTACGCACCTCCTCGAGAAAAAGATAAAAAAACATAAAAAACGAAAAAACGCCGTCACAACTGGGATTGGATTCACCGCGGCTTCACGGAGGACAGCTCGACGGCAAATTTACTCCCGGACTTTTTCTGGCGCCGGGGGTGCGTGAAAAGATGTTCGCCGCGGACCGGTTCGCGTTTTCCTTCCCGATTCGAGAAGAAAAACGCGTCGATTGTCTCCGTCGACGCCGTCGGTATCTTTTCCACCGAACTGGAAAGTGTCTACCCGCCACGCCTTTCTGCGGTGCGTACCAGGTCAGACCACACGCAGCTGCAACGGGAATCGACCCGAAAATCGATTCTCGCTCCAGAGGCCACGCGAAATCTCCCGCAAGGGAAATTATATCGAGTGCTTTCCTTAAACGTTCGCCGGAGACAAAAGAAACCCTCCGAAAATCCGCGGCTTGGCGTCTGGGAAACAGATCGTCGAGAAAATCCACGCTCGAGAGCCCGAACGGCTTCCGGCCGGCGTATAAAACGGGGACACCGAGAGAGAGAAGAACGGGAACCCGTTTCGAAAAAATTCTAGACCTTTCGAACCCCTGATCCACGAAAACACATCGCCGAATCGAACGAGCGATTCACCGACGCAGTCGCTGAAGGCATTGCACGTCTCTTCGCTCGAACGACGACGAAGGAACGAGTTCGATCGGTCGAAAAAAAAACATTTAAGAAAAATTCGAGATTCGGCCCGAGCCCCGATCCACGAAAACGCATCGTCGAATCGAACGAGCGATTCACCAACGCAGTCGCTGAAGGCATTGCACGTCTCCTCGCTCGCCCGAAGACGAAGGAATGGCTCGATGGGTCGAATCCAAAAAAAAATAGTTAAGAAAACACTCCGACTCCGAGATCGAATTCGTCCGAGATGGCTCTTTCCTATCCGCGCGTTCGTCTCGGGAAAAAACTGTTTCTCGAGACGAACCGTGCCTCCCAAGACCAGCACCAAGGAAAGGACTTTTTGATTCGTGAAACTGGTTTTTGAGAACGCGCTAGAACCGCGCGTTTTTCGTTAAACACGCGCTCTGAAAAACTCGTCTTTTGCCGCAAGACCAGGATCAAACGGACTACCTGACTCGCGCCTGGTTTTTTTCGCTCGGTAATTGGCGGAACGCGCACTGACTCGAAGCGAATCCGACTCGGAGTGAAAAAAAATGCCTGGGAAAAAACGAAAAGAATACTCACCCCTTTTTCCTGGCCTGCACGTCCCGAGAATTGAAATCCTAGCTGGCACGTCCTTCGAATCTGTTTCCTGGCTGGTACGTCCAAAGAATCGGAATCCTGGCTGGCACATCCTTCGAATCTGTTGCCTGGCTGGCACGTCCTTCGAATCTGTTTCCTGGCTGGCACGTTCCGAGAATCTGTTTCCTGGCTGGCACGTCCTTCGAATCTTCGCTCGCACGAGTAAGGACGAAACGACACGCCAGAAAAGAATCGAGACGCTTTCCGTTAACACCGCTGGGTTTCCGGCGCCTCGAAGAAAAAGTCGAAGGGATCGGGCACTTTACGTTAACACCGCTGGGTTTCGGGTGCACCGAACGAGAAGAAAGACAGAAAAAGAATCGAGACGCTTTCCGTTAACACCGCTGGGTTTCCGGCGCCTCGAAGAAAAAGTCGAAGGGATCGGGCACTTTACGTTAACACCGCTGGGTTTCGGTGCACCGAACGAGAAGAAAGACAGAAAAAGAATCGAGACGCTTTCCGTTAACACCGCTGGGTTTCCGGCGCCTCGAAGAAAAAGTCGAAGGGATCGGGCACTTTACGTTAACACCGCTGGGTTTCGGGTGCACCGAACGAGAAGAAAGACAGAAAAACACAAAAAAGCTGAAGGGATCGAGACGCTTTCAGTTAACACCGCTGGGTTTCCGGCGCCTCGAAGAAAAAGTCGAAGGGTTCGGGCACTTTACGTTAACACCGCTGGGTTTCGGGTGCACCGAACGAGAAGAAAGACAGAAAAACACAAAAAAGCTGAAGGGATCGAGACGCTTTCCGTTAACACCGCTGGGTTTCCGGCGCCTCGAACGAGAAGAAAAGATAGAAAAACACAAAAAGAAAACACGAAACTTACCAATTTGTTCGTCCGAAGAGTCTTCTTAGTTTTCTGAAAGAAAACGCACACTTTTATACATTGAATTTTCAAAAAAAAAAAAAAAAAAAAAAAAAAAAAAAAAAAAAAAAAAAAAAAAAAAAAAAAAAATTTTTTTTTTTTTTTTTTTTTTTTTTTTTTTTTTTTTTTTTTTTTTTTTTTTTTTTTTTTTTTTTTTTTTTTACTAGAGGGTAATGATGAAATTTTTTTCGAAAAGATTTCTTTGAAAATTTTTACGAGTCCAGACTGCGAGATCAAAACTGAAAATTTTTACAAGTCCAGACTGCGAGATCAAAACTGAAAAAAATTACAAGTCCAGACTGCGAGATCAAAACTGAAAATTTTTACAAGTCCAGA
>OZ010793.1:57227233-57437233 GCA_963932465.1 Maratus speciosus | reverse complement strand
GAAAAAAAAAAAAAAAAAAAATTTTTTTTTTTTTTTTTTTTTTTTTTTTTTTTTTTTTTTTTTTTTTTTTTTTTTTTAATGCATGGTTTCTATGACTAGGAAATTTGTTCGAAATATTTTACAAGTCCAGAACGCGAAACAAGATTGAATTTTTTTACAAGTCCAGAATCGAAAGTCCAGTTTATCGAAAAGCTGAAAAAAGTTATAATTGTCGCTTCTTTTTGATACTTGCAGAATTTCGTCGAGTCGTTTCAAATTTCATGAAAAATCGAACGTATGGGTTTTACGCTCGAGGAATTCCGTCACGTTATTTCACACGAGTCGGGTAACGAAAAAAGTTGGGATTTTTTAATACCGAATACGGTTTTTTGCGACAATCCGTTTCGAAACGTACGAGTTTTATTTTAAGATATTTTCAATATTGGCGACCTGTCTGTTTTTAAAAAAAAGGCCGAACGAGGTGTGTGTGGACAAAGACATAAAGTCTTTCCTTACACACACCTCGTTCGACCTTTTTTTTTTTTTTTTTTTTTTTTTTTTTTTTTTCATAAAAAACATTTTTTTACAGAAATCAGTTCAATCGGTACTCGAAGACTTCGTCCCCGAAATGTACCAATACTTTTCTCGGCGGCTCGGGAAGTCTGAGAATTTCCAGGCTCGAGTTGTACGAGTGTATTTCGATCCTTTTGAACATGTATTCTCGGGCCAGGTCTTCGTACAGGAGAAACGTCTTCGTCTTGAACTCGTTCAGGAAATCCCGAAAAGTCATAGAATTCGAATACTCGGCGACCAGGAACTTGACGCGCATGGCCCTTTTCTGCATGGTGGCGGCCCTGATGGTGTCCAGGGGCAAGACTCGACAGGTATCCGACATTTCGAAGACGCAACGCAAGTAGAGGGCCGATCTCCGCCTGCACGGCTTGAGAAGTTCGACGGCTTCTTCGGCAGAAAAAATTTTCATGTCCAGCACCTGGCGGGGCAGCTCCATTCTCTTATACACGATGTCCCGGATCCTGAGACTGGCGTACATCGAGGAAAATCGGTGCGTGTTTCTGTATTCCAGGATCCGGGCCACGTCCGCGGCCCTCAGGAAAGGCAGCCCGTCGGCGGACAGGACGACCAGCACGGGGGCGGGCAGGCGATCGTGGCACAGGTAGAAAAACATGATGAAACTCGGCAGACGAAAGACTGGAAAACACTCGGCGGGCAAAAGTCAGAGAAACTCGGCAGGCGAAAGACTGAAAAACACTCGGCAGGCAAAAGTCGGAGAAACTCGGCAGGCAAAAGTCAGAGAAAAAAACTCGTCGGGAACTCGGAGCTGTCCACACGCAGCGGTTCTCTGAGGCAGAATGATTTTCCTTTCGCCCACGGACCCGTATTTATACCGTCTCTCGAGGTCGAGAGATTGTTCCAGAACATCCTGTTTCGCCGGAAGAAAAACACGCGATCGCGTGACTTCCTTTCCACGACTCGAGGAAATCGAAGCCGAAACGAAAATAATCTCGCGCGGCGTAAACTTCCTGTTTCGCGGGAAACGGATCACGTGGCGGCTTTCGACCCGTTTATTTCGGTCTTTTCTCGGAACGACGCGAGCGCGGGCGGAAGCCGATAAGAAAACTCGCTATAATTAATCGCCCGCGCGACCTTTCGACCTTCCGGACGAAAAAAGCCGACGCGTCCTGTTTCCCGCGCGACGGGCTTCCGATGACGATCCCGCCTTGTTTTCGCTGTTTCGGGAAAAAAGTGTGGAATCTGACTGAATCTGAAGTTTGGAGAAAATCCGTGCATTAGTTTTCGAGATAGAGCTATAGCGAAAATCGTGAAAATTACTGCATAGCAGCGCCCCCTATTGGGTGATTAACACCAAAAACTAATCAGCATCAAATTGTATCGGGGGACTAACAGAATATAAATTTTATTAAATTCCGTGCATTAGTTCTTGAGATAGAGCGCCCACAAAATTTGTGTCACGTACACACAGACAGACTCACAGAGTCACAGACAGACATTTTGTAAAAACATGTTTTTTGGGTTCTCTGACCCCTAAAATCGTGACCGTCGAAAACCGGAATTCGAAAATTTTCATGAATCCAATACTTTCTTCTCGTAAAGACAGAAGAAAGTAAAAAATGTCTTTTCCCCACCCGATGTCGAAAACTGGGCTTTTTGTTTACGCGATGTTTTCTCTCTCGCGAAGAAAAGAACGAGATGTAAAGAAAAAATTAAGTATAAAGAAATGGAATGGAAAGACGTGTTCTGGGGGATCTGTGCCGTGTTCGAACTCGCGTTCGCCGCGATCACGTTGTTCTTTGCTTGTTCCGTGGTGTGATCGACCGCCGATGTCTTTTTCGACACCGGATTCGATTCGCGGACGCGGTGCTCCGAAAGAGTGTTCGAAAAGAATACGATTCGAGAAGTACGGAGCTCGTAAATATGACGACAAAGAACTTAAAAAAGCCACCGAAAATTTCGCGTGGACGCTTCGAGAAGTACGGAGCTCGTGAATACGACGACGAAGAACTTTTAAAAGCCACTGGAAAATTCGCATGGACGCTTCGAAATGAATACGGCTCGTGGTATCGGCTCGTAAATACGACGACAAAGAACTTAAAAAAGCCACTGAAAAATATGTTTCTCGAACGCTCGGAGATGGAAAAATTTCCGAGAAAAAGCATAGCGCTCTAGCCATTATCGTTTATCGCGACTCGTCTCGGTCTGTAATTGTTTTTCGACCGTTCGAAACGAGTTGGAAATTGCTCTTCGAACGTGGCAAATGAGGTGCGTTCGTACTATAACTAGTTTTATAATTATTTTTTGCATCCCGTATCGTACTGAATGTATATTTTTTTACACTTCATGAGTGCGTAGTCTGTAACATCGTTGAAATGCACTTGCGATAATTTTTTCCCGTTCCCCGTAATGTAACGTGAAACTTTTGGCTGTCTCTGTAATTAAACTATACACCGATTTTCATAAAATTTGAAATGACTCGACAAAATTTTACGACAATTACATATTTAAAATTTCAGACCATTCGGAAGGCTGTAACATCGTTAAAATACACTTGCGATGAGTTTTCCCGTTGGCCGTAATGTAAAGAAAAACTTTTGACTGTCCCTGTAATTAAACTATACGTCCGATTTTCATAAAATTTTAAATGGCTCGACAAAATTATAAACGATAGTATATTTAAAATTTCATACCGTTCGGTTGGGTAGTTTTTGCTCTGTTATATGCGGTGAGACGACTATAGGTGCTACGTATTTATATAATTACGAACGCATCTAAAAATGGTTATTGTTCTCGTCGGGATGAGAAATCAAAAACATATCTGAACGTTCGTTTAATCTGCAATTTATTCGTTATGTGATTGGTCTGTACAGTAATCTGTATTTCCCTTTGCTTTCGACGACGATGGGCGACACTCTGTTACCACTATGACAAAAAAGTAATAAAAACTACAAAAAAATTAATAACTCGGAAACAAACCGAGATACGGCTTTCGAACAAATTGCATTTAAAAGTACATTTTTTAAAATCGGAATCGAGGTTCGAAAAGGGCAGAGTTTATGGAGAAGACGCGTTATGATTTAGTCGAATTAAATTACTCGCTTTCGAGAACGCGAGTTTTACGACATCCGTTGTTGGTGTTTTGTTTCTCCCCCCCCCACACACGCACGCGAATTATTTTCCCGATCCGTGATTCGACTGTCGAGTGCCGTGTGTCGAGAGTTTAATTTTTACCCCGTTCCCCGTGCGATCGACCTCGGACCCTTCGTCGTTGTCTTTTCCTTCCCCGTTCTCGCTTCTTTTTCGGATTCGGAAAAAACCCGCGGGGGTCAGAGTGCTCGAAGATTAAATCGTCCGACTGTACTTAAAAAAGTGCTAAAATATTGTATCCTTAAATGTGCAACGATGCTGCTGAAATATACAGATCGCAGCGACATCTGCAGGATATTTTCTATAACTGCAAGATATTGCTAGTCTATACAATTTAATACGAAAATCCCGCAGATGTCGCTGCGATCGACACTTGAAATTTTAGCAGTATCGTCGATCATTTATGGGATACAAAATTTTAGCGTTGTTTAATAAAATATTTCCACACTAGGTATTCTAGACGCTGTTACCAAATCGACATAAAGTTTTAGGAAATATCCTGCAGATATCGCTGTGATCGACTCATTGGATTTTAGCATCATTTGAAATTTAAGAGATCCAATATTTTAGCACTTTTTAAAGTATTACTGGGATAGCCGATTTCCACACTATATATTCTAGGCGCTGTAGCACCGCGGTAGCCTGTCTTTTTCGTTTACCTCGGAGTAGATATAGATGAAGTCATTTGCAGCTGTTCCTAAACTGTGGCCAACAACATATAAGGCAGTGGTGTCAAACTGTGGCCCGCATCACGTGACTCCAGCGGTTTGTAAAAAAAGAAGAATCGGACCCACCGCGGTAGCCTGTCTTTTTCGTTAGCCTCGATCCAACTCCGTGTGACTTTTAAACATCATGAACTGGCCTATTATGTCATTGGTCGCGCTAACACCCTCCCTCCTGCGTCCACCGTGTATAACGGCATCTTGTACTGGAGACTGCTAAATGGGCTGCTATCGGTCAAAATCAAGAGAGAAAAGGGCAGAAGAGAGGGAAAGAACTCATTTTTTTGGTAACTAGTTTTTCACACGGGAAGATTGACATGTCTGTTCCTCTCCTTTTATAACTTCATGGTGGTGAAATAAGCCAAAGCCTCCTAAATATTTGAAAAAGTCTTGACTCGCGTCACGAAAACATCACACAAAGAAGGCAAAGCAAAGAAACAAAATCATTCATTGGTTCGTGAATATGAACGAGCCAATGAATGATTTTTCTTCTTTGTTTTGCCTGCTTTGTGTGACGTTTTCCTGACACGTGTCAAGGCTTTCTCCAATATTTAAAGGGCGTTGAATAGGCCGGGATCAAGATAGATTTTTCGCTATTAGCGGGATGAGATTGATCAGTCATACGTCTGCATTTTTCCGAACTTTTTGATGTTTGCAGTAAACACCGAAAAGCCTGCAAGGATGGAGGCTACTGATTGGTCAATGTAATTTTACTAACAGAGGAAAATTTATCTGGATCCCGGACATTAACTTTGGTTGGTTAAAACAATTTTGAATAAAATCAAATCAGGAAGCCAATGTTTGTTAACTTTTCTGGTTAGTTTAATTGAAATCTTCCTCGCCTATTACTGAAAACTGAGTTACCGTACTTTGGACAAAAAATTGAATATGAGTACACGACTTGTGCATATGTCACCACTCTAACGCAGAGTTGCCAGATGGGCTACTTTTTTTTAAAATTCAGATACTTGATTGACACCACTTTTTTGAAATTGTAAAATGCGCCTTATTTAATGACATATTAATTGAGGCGAAAACAAAGCGAATTTTACCGTTTATAATAAGTGCTGGCAATCAAGAAATCTGAATTTTAAAAAAAAGTAGCCCACTGGCAACACTGCTCTAACATATAAATGTTCTTTGTTATGACCATGATTCTAAGTGCAGTTGGTTAAATTTGAGTATCTGGGCATTAGAGAAAGCAATAGTGGCCCACCGTGGCTGAGTGGATAAGACACCATGCCGCTAATCGCTTGAGAGCGTAGGTGGAAGCAGATTCGAATCCCGCCGTGATCCGCATGTGATATGATGTATGTGTTCAATAAATCAAACAAACAAGCAAGCAATAGTGAAAGGTACAGTTGGCATGGAAACAACGACTTATTTAATTCGTATAGAAAATTAATGAATAGTAGTAAATGACTCAAGTTTAAAATGTAGGCAAATGGTCTGGAAATATCAATGGCTCCCATCTAGTATTTCACAAAATTAATTTAATAGATTCACATGATGTATAACTTGATGCAACTCTTAACTAATGAAAATTCTGCAACGAGATTTATGTAGGTAGATCTTTTGAATGAATAATTCAGAATTCTAAAAACAAAACGAAGTTTTTAAGGGCTCTTCCTCACTCCCCCCCCTCCCTCAAAAAAGGAAATACGATGGAAAGATATAAGAATTTGGATAGCTTCAATATGTCTGTGATCTTTTGTCAGGGTTCAGAAAAAGAGTCTGGGCATTAAAAAAAAAAAACAAATTTGACGAACGATAAGACGATTTCAGGCAATTTTTAACCGAAAAATATTTAATTCTAATGTATATGCGGCTTTAATAATAGACTATTAAAGATAATCAATTTAGGGGAAATTTTATAGTAAATTAATATCCTCACATTTATGCAAACAGGTATGGATAAACAGACTTGAGTAAAATTACATATTTATTCTTTCTTCTCTATAACATGATCTAAATGAAGATGAAGTTATATGTACAGTTTATATCTTTAAATTTTTAGATTTTTTTTATCAAAAATGTTCCTTTATTATATCTAGAATGGCTAGATTTACAGATCTTCGATTCTTTAGATGCCTGCGGGCTTTCATTCTCGGATTAACCGTAGGTATTTGTAAAGGTAAATTTATTTTGCAAAACCGTCAGCAAAAAAAAGTTAGAAAAAACAATTAACTGACAAACTAACTGTAAATATATATTTTATTTCGACTCTGTTTTTTACTAAATTTTCATCTTTCGTAGAAAATTTTAAGGAGATATAAATTGAGAAAGACTGATACTTTGAAAGAAGAAATTGACTTTCCTTACTTTTAAATTATTAATCACTATAAAAAATGAATGATAGGTAAACAAAATGTATAATATTGTGTTTGCTCCCTGCTTATAAAGGCTATACAAGGACTAATTTTAATTTGAGCTAGTAGAATTATTTCAATTATATATCATTTGTTTTAAAATTAGAACTGATATCTACTAAAAAGCAACTTTTCAAAAGTAAAAAAAAAAAAAAAAAAAGAAGAAGAAAAAAGGTAAAAGTTGTGGCTAAAAAATAGTGTGATATCAAATTTCCAAGCTTATATTACGGTATTGATTTAACATTTTTTGATAAAAATTTACCATATGTAAGTCGAGTACCTAAGTATGTGTTGATAGAAAGCCTTTTCTCCTTTACTAAATACATCATAACGTGTTTCTGAAAATTAAATTTTTTTAAATTATTCATGATGGGCTTGGCGGCCATCTTTCCATATTTTACACAAATTTCAAAGCACTCAAGCTCGTAACATATTTGCATTATTAAGAATTTCGAACTTCTAGTTTTAGCTGCAGACAGATAAATTAAGAAAGTTTTTTTTATTTTGAAAAAACAAATTGATTTTTACTGCTTTAACTAATTAATTAACACCCCTCCGAAAAAAGAGAATCATAAGATGAAACCTGAAGTTACTTCAGCTTTATTTTTAGACACAAATTTTTAGGCACTCATTTCCATAAATTAAAAGAATAAAATGTTTGCTTTAGTAACAATTTTGAACTTCCATTCTTAACAATGAACTTGTGTGCTTAGAAATTTGTGTAAAATATGGAAAGATGGCCGCCAAGCCCATCATGCATAATTAAAAAAAAATTAATTTTCAGAAACACGTTATGATGTATTTAGTAAAGGAGAAAAGGCTTTCTATCAACACATACTTAGGTACTCGACTTACATATGGTAAATTTTTATCAAAAAATGTTAAATCAATACCGTAATATAAGCTTGGAAATTTGATATCACACTATTTTTTAGCCACATGTTTTACCTTTTTTTTTTTTTTTTTGAAAAGTTGTTTTTTAGTAGATAAAGGATACGCGAAACAATTACAAGTGGGGTTGGCTAGAAAATAGAGATTTCTTCGCGATACCGAACGAAATCATGAAGCGATTATGCGGTGGGCCCTAGTTATACATTATAAAGCATCAAACATTATAAACTACAATCAAATATGAATTTAATTCATTTAGATGCTAAGACCAAGAACAACATCTCGAAATTTTAAATTTTAGTAATTGATTAGTCGAAAATTATTTTTAACGATCAAATTTTAAGAAGAACTGAAGAGCGAGATATTTCCTGATTCAGTTTCCGGAAAATGACTCAAACTCTTCATCTGTATCTGAATATTCAATGTTCATTTAGAAAATTAAATCTGGATGTTTGGTGCTGCAGATT
Organism: Maratus speciosus; assembly: GCA_963932465.1. NCBI lineage: Eukaryota > Metazoa > Arthropoda > Arachnida > Araneae > Salticidae > Maratus > Maratus speciosus. The sequence continues at coordinate 57,429,124 of OZ010793.1, read as the reverse complement.
AGTCGAAAGAAAATATAGGAAATTGATCTCTTGGAGTGGTCAACAGCTATGAATAACTCATATGAATTATTTATCTCTCTCCTTTACAGATTGGAAGTATAATATATTTATTTAAATGTTTCAAACGTTTTTGCAAAAATAAATATGTCGTAAAAATATTTAAAAAGGAAATAATTTTTTTCTGATACTGTCCTCAAAAAGTATTTTTACATTTCTTTTTCATATTCTGTTTGTTTCAAACGGAATTCTATTTCATTTTAACTACATACTTCCTTTAATAAATGAAGCTATCTAAAATAAAATGGAACAACTGACAAACCTGATATTAAAATCGGATTAACGAAAAATTGCTTATTTGACATATGGGTTATATCTGCGGTAAAAGGCGAAAAAATGTTGATTACTTTATTACTTCTTTTTCTAAAACTAAGTGGGTTTCTTTTCCTTGTTTTTTTTTTTTTTTAAGTTTTAAAATCGCATAAAGCAGGAACGTTCCTGTTTGTCTCTTTAACTTTTAGAAAAGTTTAATTAGTTTTTATTATTTTGAATTCAGATTTGTATGTGAATTCATAGGTATTGCAAAATTCTTTTAAATCTTCGTTGTCAAGAGAAAATGATGTGTGCATTTTTAATGCTAACTTTAGTATTCTTCTTTTTTTTTTGTTATCTGCAGTAAAAAAAAGTTCTATACCTTATTACTTCCTTTTCTAAAATTAAATGGGTTTGAAAGTTTTCCTTTCTTTTCCTTTTTTGGGAGTTCTAAAATCTTACAAAACAAGAAAGTTCATGTTTGTCACTTTAACTTTTAGAGAAGTTTTAATCAGTTTTTATTAATTTGAATTAACATTCTTATGTGAAATCATCAGTATCGCAAAAATCTTTTTCAAACCTTCTAGTCAAAATAATAGAAAAGGATTTGTATATCATTTCTAATGCTAACTTTAGTATTAGTTTATTATTTTTTATATTTTAACTATAAATTGTTTATCAAATTAGATTTACTGTTGAAAGTTTCAGACAGTAATTAAAAAAAGATTTTTTTTTTTTAGTTTTGCTAAGAAAAACGAAGTTGTGTTTTTTTTGTGTGAAATATATATACATAGCTGCCAACGTGTACGGATTTTTCCTACCACTAAAATTTAACAGAAATTATTGTTTTATTTAATCGTTAGAAAAACGCATACTTTGACGATAGTTTTTGATAAAATTTTCTATTAAATTTTAGTGGTGGGAAAAATCCGTACAAGTTGGCAGCCATGTATATATATATTTCTAAACTATAAAAAATGAAAAGTCAAATGAGGGAGAGGGATATAGTTAAAAATTTTATGAATGGAAAAAAAGGGTAACATTGAATAAAAGTAAATTTAATTTTATATTTTTGTGCTATAAGTTAAATTAAACTTAGATGAATTTGACATACATGTGGATTTTAATTAGCATTTTTTAATGTGCACTTCATATTTGTATAGTTTTGTAAAATAAAAAAAAATAAGCAGTCTCCACTAATTCTGGAAAAAATAATCGTAGAAATTCGATGACGTTAACACCCACAGAAAATAATGACTATAGTTATATGCACACATGGGCGACGACTAGCACTATATAAGCATGTAATATAGTCAAGATTATCTGTCTCAAAGTTATTTTTTTATTATTTAAGTTAATTTTAAAGAAATTTATTAGTATATTAAGTAGCTCAATAATAATGTATTCAACTTTAAATTTTGTGCATTTCAATTAATTAAATAGAAATATAGCTATTAAATGAATATTTTAAGATAAACTCACATGTATAAAACGCAGTGTCTCTTTTAGGACTTTGGACGGATCATTTAGCTTTTAACAACCATAATTGCGACAAAAATTAACCAAATGCGATAGTGGTATATCTTTGGCTTATATTACAGGTAATGTTTCAATTTCTACAAAACAAGTTCGTTTTGCACTTAAGAGACTGTTTTCAATATTTTTCCGCTTAATTAAAAATCTACTTATTTAATAAAATGCCAAATATACCCTAAATGCGATAACACTATGGGGAATTGCGGTGCATTTAGGCACAATGACCTTAATTTGTAAGAATGATATCAAATAGTTTACATCACAGCCTACCTAAGTCTATTAACACTAGAACCGCCATAGTGGTAGGCCGACCTGTAAAAAATGAAAATATTTCGATTGGAACCAGAAATTTCTTTCTAAAATAAGTTAAATATGTACCAAGGAGAAATGAGTTAAATAGATAAGTTAAATCGTTTTAAATAAAAATTCTGGTGTAAAATAGTTTTATAACACTTGGGTAAAATTTCCAGCGGTTCCAAAGTCAAGTCAAATCGACGAAAACAAATTATTTTAAAAAATTTTTAAAGAAATAATTACAAGTTATACCTCCCGCCTAATAGATTTCAAATTTTCCCAGGAATTTGCAATACACTAAATTTATAGGTCAATTTATTTTAACACTATATAAATAAATAAAAATATAGCCATCGAAAGAAGGAAAACAAACAAAATGATCTCACTAACAGTCGCTTTAAAGTAGTCTTGACAGAAAATCCTAAATCTTGAACCTCAATTATTAACCATCCAGTCGCGGGAAACGCTCATATCGCGTTTTACATATTCTATACAATTCCACGGGACACGCTATTTTTGCCTTCCAGTGAGCTTTTTTTTTTTACTTTTATTCAGATTGCTTGATTCTCACCACTTTTTTAAAATCGTATAATTTTGCTTTATCTTGCAAGTGACTGTTTCTACTTAAAAATTGGAATTTTTGAAAAGTAAAAATATGCCGCGGTTTTATCTAAGAAAATGAAAGAGTCGCCCGCAGCTGGGGGGTTAAGAATGACTTTTTAACAGCCATTTCGACCAAGCAGAACAATGTCTGCTGGAGCGCATATATTAGTTTTTTATGCAAATAAATGTTGTTCGATAGATTTTTTTTTACTAATTCATTACCCATGACTCATATGATTTAGAGTTCATTCGTCCGCCAGTGATATAAGGGCGCTTGGTTGATATAATCCTACTTACACATTACTATAGGGGAGCTAGGGGATGTATGGGACAAGGGATGGATGGGACATTCTCAATATTTCAGGCAATAAACATTTATTTTAAATTGCTTCCTAACCCCATATACCTATACCACACTGTGCTTCAGAAATAAAAGTAGGACCACATTGCTGTTTTCATTTTCCTTCAAAGTTGCATTTTCTGAAATCTCTGCTTAAAAGTAAGTTTTGTTTTACATTTGAAGATGTGAAATATCTTATACAATATAAAAAATTAAGCTATGTTGTAGTTATTTATTTTAAGGTTCAATATCAATAATTAAAATGAATGAATAGTAACCATTGTGACAAAATAATTTTTGAGGTAAAATGGCTGAGAAGGGATATTATGCATCATGGGGATGATTGGGACATTTCAAATGGGGATGAATGGGACATTCGCACTCCTCCCTAGAGATGTTGAAAATTTTATTTATTAACTAAATAGTATTATATAGGATGATAAATCAATAATTTACGTCAATTAATAGTATTAAATAGTATTATATGAGTTGTTATTGTTTAAAATTTCTGAGTGTTACTTATTGTATTGTAATAATTGTTAATGGATTATCAAAAAATTGGTACTAAAACTTAATCAAAATAGATAAAATTGATAAAAATAGTATATGTGTATTGATCAAATGGGGGAAATTATACTGAATTTTGAAATGTTGCACAAATAAATCCCCACCCCTAACATATTGGGTCAATCGGAAAGTCGGGTCGTGTTGGGAAAATCCATTCGTACCGGAAAATTCAATCATTTAATTATTAGAGATTGATTCCGATATCTAATGTCTAATAACTATCGGGCAGAGTTTTCCGGTAAGAATTGATTTTCCCAACACGACATGACTTTCGGATCGACACAGTAATTTCCGTTCTGCATGTTTCGACGATACATTTAATTAATATTAATTAATAAGTTATGATTGAAAATTATTAGCTATGCTATATTTAAAACACATTTTATACTTTCATTTCAAGTCTAAAATGCCTCATAAGTGGAAAAAAAAAGAACAGGTAGATAGCCGAAGTCCGCATTAAAAGTTAAAACTGCAATAAAAGAAGTTATTGAAAAAAATATATATATCGATTCGTGCTATAAAATCATATATTACAAATATAATTTTCATATAAGGTTTTAATTATAAATTTTAATTTGGTAAAATTGAATACAGGGAGGAAAATCTTTGTGTCCCATCCATCCCTGCTGTGGGGATGATTGGGACAGGGAAGAACGTTTTTTTGATTTCATAATATTTTTATGAATAAACCATAATCTAGAATAAATATTGTTCATATATGTTGGCAAATAGCTAATGTATGAAATGTGATATATAATATTGATAGTAACTTAAATTAAAAAAAAAATAAATAAATAAAAATATTTTTGTGAAAATGTCCCATTCATCCCCCACCTCCCCTATATCTTCTTCGAAGTTTTGCTTCGGCAAACCAGGTTCGTATTCAATTAACAATTCTGAATCTTTTTGTTTTAGATTCTAGTTTATTCTCGGTTGAACATCAGGGTTGTGCAGAATTAACACAGCTCAACCCGCTCTTTATCAATACAAAGTTTATTTACTTCTCTATCATTTTCTGAATCGTTTATATCAGAACCATTCATATAGCATAACCAGCTCTCAGTCTGCTGTCCTCTTCAAAATCTTTTAGAAAAATTTATGCTCTCCAAAAGACTTTTTCAATGAATACGTAGCCTTTTTTATAGGTTTACCCAGGGGGGTTGTCACAGTCGATTATATTGGTGTGGCCGCATTCGAACTTCCAGCGGATAGGCGCTTTATTTTGTATAATCATCATTGCATAATAACTATAACCGTGTGTTTACGCGTCATCCCACGGTAGTAGTCTCTTGTTCCTTAGGTCCTTTGCCTACCTTGTCAAACGAGCATTCAGTTAAGTGTCCCAAGTGGCTTCATTGCTTATTTTTTTTGTCATATTTACGGAGTCTGGGTAAGATCTTTGGCTAAATTCTTTAATATTTTCTAATATATTTTTTAATAACTCACAGATGCAAAAATTAAAACTTTTATTTCAATTTATCCTCTCTAAGAAATAATTTGATATTAAATTTCATATATTTAATATGTATTGACTATCTGAATTTTAATTAAATATCCTATAAATTTGCTTTTTGACACTACTTATTAGGAAGAGTATATAAGTATCCGTGAATGCATTGTGAGTCTACGGAAAATGAACAAAACTTTCCTTGTTTCTTCTCTCTTGCGATATGGGAAAGATTTAAATTTCTTATTTAATGTATGTTTCGTACTCACAAAGGTCATTTTTTAATTAAACAGAACAAGTGAAAATTAAAACGATATCAAACTTCACATATTTAATTTAAAAATTCCTTTTCTACATACATAATTACAGTAGAACCTTGATTATCCGAAGTAATTGGCACCGACCCTCTTTCGGAAAATCGAAATTTTCGGATAAATGTGAATGCTTCAATTTTAAAATTAAGGAGAAATATATGCAATATTTCGTACTATGGGACCAATTGCTTAATAAAAATACAGCAATAGAAAAATAGAAACAAGAATAAATTACCTCAATTTCAATTTTGAAATTAAGTACCTTTTACATATACCACAAGGGTTTGAAAAAGTGTTTTGTTTGCCGTAGTTTCGATTGCTTTTGCTTTGAAGCTCTATCACGGAGTTTTTTTATATTATTAGTTCACCAGTATCACAGTCTTTCTGCTGCTCCAGCCATGCCAAACCTTTTTCAAAACATTCGAAAGCCTCAGAATTGCTAATTTGTTCGTTTTCTTCGTTCCACACCGTAGCTTACGGGAGATCAAGTTAAATTCAAAGTAACTTTAAGAAAGGGGATCAAAATATTTATATGTACTCGTAGTTCGGAAAGGATCGCTTGCACACAAGAAATATGGTAATTTAAAAAAAAAAAGTTTTCAAAACGGACTTTGCACACAAGGAATGTGATACTAAAAAAAAGCTTTAAAATGGATTTCGGTTAATCGAGAGTTTCGGTTAAAAGAATTTTGCATAAAAGAGGTTCTACTGCACTTAATATCTCAATTTTAATTAAATATCCAATAAATTTGTGTTTTGACACTACTTATTGGGAAGAGTACATAAATATCCGTGAATGCATTGTGAGTCCACGAAGAACTCACATAAATTTTCTTGTTTCTTATTTGATGTATCATTCATGCATTTTTTAATAACACAGAACAAGTAAAAACGAAAACGTGTTTCAACCTTTTAAGACACCGGGCATCAGGGTTTCTGCTTTGACCTCCGTTTTTATTCAGTGCAGCTGGGTAAATTAGGTCCTCCAGTTTAGTCCTGGATGATGTACCGCCACCGCTTCCCGCCTCCACCTTTTATGAAACAGTGATGTATAATGCAGGCATTTTGAAATAGTGTAACATCACTGATTTGTTGATTGCGAGATCAGTTGGTTCTGCATGTTAGAACATCAGTGGGGTTATGTATGCAAGATCACTAGTTGATTATGCTCAAATACCAGTTATGACTATGCGAGGTCCAGTTTTTTGGTGTTTTCAGATTTGTCATCAGCAGGCTGAGTATTGGTTCTGTGTACAATGCAGGCATTTATAATGAAATTTTAATGAATTTTTACAATTTTTAATTAGTCAGAACCAATACTTAAATTTAATTTTAAATTTAAAATGTGATTTATTTAGAAATCACAATTTTTTTAAATTTTTTGCGTAATTTAAATAAAACTTAATCTTTTGTTTGAGACAATGACATTCTACTAAAGTATTCGGACAGGTAGTCTTCTGTAGTTTCACATATTGATCCAAACTCGACAAATACATGATCGTGTTTGATCAACATTGAATAGAATTCGCTTATCAAAAACTGCATCAGGATAGCATGCATGGCAATCGTTAATATCAAGCATTTCTTTCAATATTACGAAGCCACTAATATAAAAGGTGCCGTTTTCTGTATAGTCGAAATTGTACAGCAAGTACGCGTGCTCTGCAGGATCAAAAACAGGCTCTGAGGGGTTGGCATTTGAGTTGAAAACCCAGCGTGAACACAACATCATGCTACTTCTAAATCACAAAACTCGAGTGAATTTAGCTGATTTGGATGTAGCATTATATACAGGGTGTTATCAACACACTCAGTCTAACATTACGCAGGCGCTCAGCAGTTTTTATGCAAGCGAATCAAACATACTATCAGCACAGGTTCGATTGCGCCTGACTAAGCAGAACTACATTCCAGAAACACTCGAAACACGCACACTCAGCGAATTACAAGTGACAGATCAATTTAATACGATGTACACCAATGATCATCCAGGAGTTGGTAGATCATTGGTGGTTTAAGTGAAGAGATTCTGGTTCGAATCTTGGCCCGGATATTTTACACGTACTTGCAAATTTACAACTTATATAAATGAATCGCATTAAATTTTAAAGATAGCATGCGTTTTTTTTGTTGTTGTTGTTGTTGCAGCGAAAAGAAACATTTACTATCCTCATCAATTTTAACGAGAGAAGTAGGATAAAAACGTAAAAAAATGTATTTTTTTATTATAATTGCAGGATTCTTTTCTTAATATAATTATCTACCCTATATTATTTTGAATATCTTGAAATTGCCATTCCCTACTTACTTCTGACAAGTGAATATTAAAACGTGTTTGAATCTTTCAAGACACCGCGCATCAGGATTTGCACTTTGGACTCCGTTTTTATTCAGCAATCTTACCGAGAAGAATTTTTACTTTATGCAATCACAAATGTCTGTCCTGAATTAAACAAAAATTACTATTCGCAATTTCTAAATAAAATCGGTCGCTAACTGTCAAGACTTCCCGGCAAGTGAAACAATGTGACATTTCTTAGGTATTTTCCTTTCATGTGGCATATTCTCCAGATTTGCTGCCCACACCGTGACAAGCTGTGGATTTAAGGTGCTGCTTTTATTATACCAAACAGTTGTCTTCAGCAACTGTTTTTCACGATTAGAATAAATCTCTAAAATATGACGTACCACATTGGAAAACTTCCTTTCATTTATAAATCGGATCTGTTTAAGTTTTCTGGTTTTAGAACAATATCGAATATTATTAAAACTAATAATTTTAATACATAACATGATATTAGTTGTTACGTTGCTATGACGAGATAATGAAAAAAAAATGTTATATATGCATACTTGCAGACCAGTCAGTATTCTTTTATAAAATGTCAATTGGACACAAATTCAAATAAACATGTTTTAAAGCTGAAATGTTGCTGTAAACTTTTTCAGGAATAGACCCATTAACTCTAAATAATGATTTTGGAGCTATTCACACATGTTTCTTTCTTATAAATACCTTAATTGCCTGCGTAGAGGCTTGCTTATAAAATAAATCTCTTTCAAATCAGAAATTTTGTTTTGTAAAGAAGTAATTACCAGGGAGAGTATAAGTTATATCTTAGTAAACAAATTTTTTTGGTCAGACACAGATTTATACTATCGATTATACGATATTATATTTCTGTTTCAAATGAGAAATTTTTGTTTTGTACAGAAGTAATTACGATGGAGAATATAAGTTATATTTTAGTAAAAATGTGTCTTTGGTCAGACACAGATTTATACAGTCGCTTATACGATATTATCAGCCGGAAATTACGGTACATCTAATTTATAAGTTACTTGGTGGAAATCATGAAATATGATGTACAAGAGATAACTAAAATTGATTCTTGTTCAGTCAGACACAGATTTATACTGTCGCTTATAGGATATTATATTTCTGTTTCGAATCAGAAATTTTGTTTTGTACAAAAGTAATTACGAGGGAGAATAAAAGTTGTATTTTAGTAAACAATATTTTTGGTCAGACATTGATTTATGCTGTCGCTTATACGAAATTATCGGCTGGAAATTACTAATTATTAAGAGCTAGCTGGAATTAAGAACTAACTAAAATTGATTCTTGTTCAGCTTTACGCGCCCAGCAAACAAACATCTATCGGTAAGCAATCGGCCGCCATCCGCTTGACATATCGTGCACGACATTGCAGGACGATACCAGCTGCCAACACCGCTTCCGTAACTTTTACACGCGTCGAGCGACAGATAGATAGACATACATTCCATCTGGTATTGGGAATGTCGATAAAACTGACGGCACGATGCTGTGTCGACTACATACCTATTGTTATAATGTAAGTACAGTAAATGCCATTCTTTAGGTTTTAGGCAAGCCTCTAAATTGCTCCAGATGACGTTAACCATTCGCGCCCAAAATGAAGACATAGTGGTTTAGCATTCAACTAACAGCCTACAATCTAGTCATAACGTTTTGTTTTTCCAGCAAGTGTTATAAGGAACATGCGTTTTATCTACTTAGCCTCTTTATTTTGCACACTCACCAGACGAGCACCGCGTTTGTGTTGAAATTGTTGTTTATGACGTCAGTTAATTCGGATTTATTTTTGAAACACACTTTGAAAGTAGTTATATCTTGATAACAATATCCTGCATTTAACCCATTGGGGACGAGCAACCGGTATTCGTGCCGCTTAAGGTGATCAGAATCGGGGATTATTCTCACCAGTAAAATTTATTATAAAATTTGCCTTATTTAATCCGAGCATTTACTCGATTCAATAAGGCAAAAATTTCTGTTTTAAAAAACCCGTGATTAAAGATTAGAAATTCTGTAAAAGACGCTCGTCCGGAGGTGGTTAACAAAATAAAATTACCGTACACAGTCATCAAATTTACTCTTCTAGTATATTTTAATGCTAAAAAAGAAGTTGTATCTCTAATATTTATTTAAAATTTTTAAGAGAATTTGTTTTCAAAGTTTCTCTCCCAAATATACCAAAATATTTATACTAAAACTAATGTGTCGGATAATAATATCGTAGTCTCAAGGCTGCCATAGGCGCCTATTTTTATATTGTGTTTGCACCAGTATTTTTCTAATATGAATTTTGAAGTGTATTTCTCTTGAAAATGCAGTGTTGCCAGATTGGGGATTTTGTCCCCATTTTGGGGAATTTTAAACTGCTAGGGAATTTTTTGGGGACAAGTAGTTCGTGGGGAAATTTTTGGGGACTACAAAAAATTTTGGGGAAAAACTTGGAGATTTTTTTTTTTACTATTTTCCGTAAATATTTCTTTTAATCCTGTAGAAAAACTGGATCTGTCTCGAACTCAATTTTGATTTGAAAAACGAAACTACAATCTAGAAATCGGTAATATCAATCATTATTCTCTTGGATGTGGTCGTGTTCGTTGTTTACTACATTACAGTTTACACGTATTACAAATGCATCAGACTCTAAAGTTTTAAGCAGCTTAACTAAATCTGCACGTAACTAAATCTGCAGGACTTAAAAAAAATTAAATACCTGGGAAGTAGATATTTTTCTCTTATGATATACAAAAGCACATCGATTGATGCAGCGAAAATACTTTGCATTATGATTATGCACTTCAGTATAGGGATGACAAAAGAATTAAAACAGCGTTCCATCTCGGATTCATTTAAACCCCAACTGATAAGAGATTGTCTAAAGAAGCTATGGAGCTAATGTAACACTAGTCCAACATTGTTAGACAATACTCTTATTAAAGCAAACGTAAAATAACTTGTCACTGCAAAACATATCTCTCATTCCCTTAATGTAGCTACAGAATATGCATTCAGCCCAGTTTAAAAGTTTGTTTTTTGTAAATGGGGAATTTTTTCAAAAAAAGGCTTGATTTGGGGAAAATTTTTGAGCTTAAATTACTTAAATATTTTTTACAGTGGTAAATTGAAAATTTAAAAATTCACTTTTTGAGTAAAAACTGAGTTGGGGACTTTTGCGGAAAAAAATACTGATTTGGGGAAAATTTTAGAAACTTTGGGGAAATTGACTTTTGACTATCTGGCAACACTGTGAAAATGTCGGCAAAGAATGTGTTTAGGATTTCTGTTGTGTGAAAGTGATGCTATTTATAATTAAAAAATAGTCGCCTGTGCAGCCCTGTAATCATAGACAAAATACCATTCTTCTAGTAATGAGTTACTTTAAGAATAAATTTATTTATTTACTACAGTTACATCATTTATGGTTGTCTGTACTAAATAACCAAGTTTTATTTAAATACACAAAATTTCTCTAAGATTTGGTATTGTTTATGACGGCCGATTATCCGTACGTGGCATATAGACCGTAATGTGCCTTCCATGTGGGTCTATCTAATGGAACGTAACCCGTATTTACGCAAGTTTGAAGAAAACCTGGGAAAACTCCGAACGATTAGGCCGACGGGTGTGATTGGGATAGAACGCAGTATTTCTTGTCTACCAGCTTTCAAAGCAGAACAACTCGAACGATGGTGGAGTCTCGCCAAGAGTTTTTCAGTTACAAGATGTAATGAAAATTTTTAAGGAGTAACATCAACGTGATTTGTTTTAAATTTCGATTTCTTTATACCGATTAATTTATTGATTGCACATACGAAAATAATGCACAGGGTCGTTCAAAATGAACATTGCTATTACAAACGACTATAATTATTTAATCGAAAATAATTTATTGATAAGAATTAGACAGAATGTAAAAGGAAGTTCAAAATTCTGTTTACGTACTTTATAAATGGTCTATCTGACTCCAACTTGGTCACACGGACAACATCTAAGCAGTAGTCCTTTTCAAGCCATACATCATTTTTTATCAAACATCCGATATCATCTGCGTATGATGTTAGCATTTGGAGGTGCTTGACTGTACCGCTGACGAAAACTTCGCTGCACATTGATGACAGAGCCTCAATTGTGAAATTCTAACCCACAGAATATCTTCTGTACATGATCCGCTTATGATAGGTCACAATGAACCGGATTTCTGACCGTTGCGCAGTCTGACTCGCGCATGCATCCGAGGGCCTCCGATTTATTGCGCTTGCGCCAAAACTTACGAAATTTTGAGCTTCCTTCTACGTTCTGTGTAAATTTTATCGATACATTTTTATCTATTGAAGAGTTATAGTCGTTTGTAATTGATATATTCATTTGTAATCACAGTGCATTATTAGCGAGGAATCGTTATAGAAACTGAAAAAAACAATTTTAGATCTATAGAAAGTGTAACAGTAATGAAAATTGTTAAACGCGATTTCTTTTCAAAACAGCATTTTAAAAATCGTTGGACAATTTGCCTCCACAAAATTTCAACCAATTGAATTGATCCTTTTGAGATTTTCTTGTTTTGAAATTTTTTCTATTGAAGTACGCGAATTTATTTTTAAAATGTGTCTATTTCGCTGTCCTGTCTAACTTTAAGTAAAAAAGATTTGTAGTTTTAAGCATACATTTTACTGTCAATCGAACAGATTTCACTAAAACTACATATTTTTTAAAGCGGCTATATTTTTCATTAGCTTTTACACAGCGAAAATTAATTATTTTGTTGATATTGCTCTAGGTTTAAATGTTCTAAGATGATTTTACATTTTCATCGCTTGTTCCCCTTTAGGTGTGTTCGTAATTATATAAATACGTTGCACTCAGAGTCGTCGTCTGGTCCATCGGTCTGTCCGCATATAATAGCGCAAAAACTAACCAACCGAATGGTTTGAAATTTAATATATAGAATCATTGTAAAATTTTGTCAAGACATTACAAAATTTTTCAAAAATTGACTCAAAATTAAAAATTATATTAATAAATGTTTTCTTCAATCTATTAAATCCTATCATAATTAATTCAGTGATATACCATGACAGGTAATAATTTTAGGTTGCCGTGGTGATAGCGTCCTATTTAAAATGAAATCCTATTATTTCCATATTACTGAATTAATTATATAGAGAATCGTAATAAATTTTGTATTCATGCATTTTTGCATAAGAGGGCAACAGCTATTGCACCAAGATCGGAATATTTATTAAATTAGTTATAATGCGAAGTCATTTGCCCCGTTTCACGTGCAATTCCATACTTTCAATTGAAGCGCATTGTCCATTAGGTACGAAGCATTCATTTTTCATATATCAACTTAACAAAAATATGGTTTTCACCTTTAATATATATATATATATAATAAATTAGAATAAATGGATATTTATAAACAGTCTGCATTCCTCCTCCCCCCAAAAGGAACCCCTCTAAGAACGTCCTCTAAAGAAACTCGTGTTACCTCTCCAAGTTCTTGTTTGGCAACTGTTAGTTGATGATATTTCCTCACAAGTATTCCAATAAATCGATAAAATTCAGAATATTCGTTTTGTGATTATTTTATGTGTTTTAGTTAAAGATGATAAAGATGACAACACATTGTTATGAATTATAAATTATGTCTGATATAAAATTTTCATTGGCGACTATTTTTAAATTCTAGTTCGCACAACTTTCTCAAAAGAAAATCTTTCACATAGACTGTGCCATCATATGCAAGAAACATATACATAGCTGCCAACCTTCCACTAATCTTCCATAATGTCGGGATTAATTTTACCCAGGTTAACCACATTTCAAACCAGAAAATTTATTTTATGAATGCTTATTTATTTAAATCCAGGTTTCTACGTGGAACATACTTATTTCCATTTCTTAAAAAAAATTCTGGTTCGAAAGTATTAAGCCAGGGTCAAATTAACTCAAGTATTACGGAAGATTAGTTTGAGGTTGGCACCTATGCATATATAAACAGGGTGCCGTCAGCACAGACAATCATCTCATCGAGTTCACGGATGAAATTCTAGGATTATTTAAATCTTGATTCGCATAATAAAATGCAATCGGTCTGCCAAGTCATATCTTGGTGGAAAACACCTGAGAACGCGATTTTAGTGACTGACTCGACATTGTGTTTTTCTGCACCAACAGGTATGAAAACATGGAGAACTGGGAGTAGGAAAACACATTGGTACACCTACGAGTCAGCTGCTAGAATCGCGTTTTCGGGTGTTTTCCAACAAGATATGACTTGGCAGACCGATTGCATTTTAATATGCGAATCAAGATTTAACCATTCCTAGAATTTCATACGTGAACTCTATGAGGTGATTGTCTGCGCTGCCGGTTCCCCGTCTAATACATATTACAAAATTTATTTGTCTAATATATTGGTGCAAAGGAAATATAAAAAGTAGTCGCCAGTGGCAGTCCTGCAGATATGACTAATGATGATTTTTTATGTATGAAATAAAAAAGTTTTTGTTTTATGTAAATGAAGTGATCACTGGCATTTCTGAAGATCGTGCATGAAATACGTCACCACAAAACAGAAAAGGGAAGTTCAAGGTCCTTTTCTGTCTCATTATCATTGTTTAATTGAAAATGCTATTCAATGTGATTAATATTATATACTGTACAATATACATAAAATATGTCTGATGTAATAGGAAATCTTTTCAAAAGGATATAGTTACGCACGATTTCTAAATATTTTCTCTAATATTCAGAAATAAATGCAATGTTGAGAAATTAAAAAGAAACAAACAGCAAGTTTTAGAGATGTACAGATGAGTTTTAAAATAAACTGGATCTTTTGCTGTTGGTAAATTACGTTGAAGAGGTTTCGTTGATTTTAAAAGCATACTAGATTCCAGGGTTTATATTGTTTTATCACTGAAAAGCTTTCTAAAGCTAAGAAAATTGTTCCAGAATCGTGGGAAACTTAAAAAAAAAAAAAAAAAAAAAAAAAAAAAAAAAAAAAAAAGTTTTTTTTTTCGCTTTTTTATTAAAATAGAGTAAAATTAAGGTTTTTTTTCCCAATAAGCTTTTCTCATGGTAAATTTTATTTAAAAATATTTTTTACTCCGTGAATCGTTACCGTTATTTGCTCATAATATTACAAACCATGGGTACTATGAATGCAGTTATTTCTTTTATTTTACTTATCGTATTCGTTTAAATTTATCACAAAATTCACGCATTGTAATGAATGATATAGGAAAAGTACGCATGGTCTCATACAGCTATTGTGAATATTCTATGTATCAAACGCAGCCCAAATGAAAGCTAATTTGGTTTCACGCAGCTATTGGAAATATTCCGTTTACAATTCGTACTACATGTTTAACTACTTAAGGAGACCTCGTAAGCAAAATTCAACCAAAAAATCGATTTTTACTTTTTTATATCATTAAATAGTTTAAACTTTTATCTTTTCAACGATGTATTACACACGTTTGTATATATATAAAAAAAAGGTGTTGGATTTTTCATTGTTTTTAAGAGCACTTCACAGCAGTGGGCTTTTTTTTTATTATTCAGATTTTTTGACTGGCACCAGTTTTCTGAAGTGGTTAAATTCCCACTGTTTTCGCCTTAATTGAAATGTTATTAAATAAGGCTAATTTTGCTATTTCAAAAAAGTGGTGCCAATTAAGAAATCAGAGTTTTAAAAAAGTAGTTCATTCGCAACACTCTTCACTGCTTTAATTAGCATTACTGAAAGCTTCGATTTTTCAGGTTTGTATTCCTTTTTTAATTCAATATCTATTAAACTTAAGAACTCAGATTTTTCTAAATATTCTAAATAATTAATGATTTGTTGAGAATTATTTATTTTAGGCAGTGAGATCTTACCAAAAACGCTAATTTAAAAATGCCTTTCAATAAATAATTAATAATTAATTTTCAGTTTCACAAGAAAATGGTCTGTTAAAATACGTAAAGCGTGTAATTCAAACTACTCTAAAAAATCTAAACCTTTGTCTTTCACCATTTCTGAGAAAAAGATATATAAAATTGGTGTATTTTAACTTGGCCGAGATACAGCTTATCCTGTCGCCTTTAGTGAATCTTTTTTTTCTTATGATCCAATAAATTGAAAATATGGGTTAAACAACACTTTTTTAAAACTAAAAGATTCGTAATATTTAGTCTCAAAATTTCTGATATTAAATAGTATGAAATTGTATTAAAAAATAGTGGCATCAAAGAGCTTTAAGTGGTGGATCAAGCAAACCATTCTTGCCCGTACGGCATACGGGCAAATCAGGTAACTGGTTAAGGCCTAAAATTTTAGAAAAAATGTTCACGTTATAGATAATCAAATGCTACGAAATGATGCGAATCAAATGTAACTACGCATTGATAAATTTTAATAATACTGTGTTACCTGTGTTTAAAGAATCCTTTCTGTAAGAGAAAAATGGATATACTTTCACAAATTTAGTACGAATGCATTCATAAAAATGATGTTATTTAGCTCTTTCCAGTCCGATGACTCTTGCACAGATTTTATTCGGTTGGCACAACTTTTTAAAAAGAAGTTACCTTCAATTACACAACTTCAGATATGCTCTAATTAAACTAGATAAATTTTATATTCCTTTATTACTGGTGCCAAAAGCACATTTTCCGAAGAAAGATGATCCCGAGTCAGACTCGAGGTTGAACTGCAAAGTGTTAATTTAGTAACGACGTTATACACTCTAAAAAAGATTTCAGCAAAAAATGTATTTCCCTTTAAATTTCGAGATTTGTATTTACTTTTAAACTAAAGAATTTCTGGAAATTTTGGGCTTAAAAAATCTTTACTGGTGCCAAAAGCACATTTTCCGAAGAAAGATGATCCCGAGTCAGACTCGAGGTTGAACTGCAAAGTGTTAATTTAGTAACGACGTTATACACTCTAAAAAGATTTCATCAAAAAATGTATTTCCCTTTAAATTTCGAGATTTGTATTTACTTTTAAGCTAAAGAATTTCTGGAAATTTTGGGATTAAAAAATCTTTTTATTTTGAAGGAAAAGAACATGCATTAATATTCATTTTTTTATATGAAAATTTTAGTAGGGAGAAGACTTTTGCCTGAATACCCTTGTGATTTGACAATACGGTATAACTAATGATAAATATTAAATTACCTGTGTTTAGAGAGTTTTTGCTATAACATAAAAATAAATTTACTTTCACAAATTTAGTTCGAGCGCCTTTTTAAAATAAATGATTTGTAATAACAATATTATACACTCTCAGAAAAAACGTGCAGACAGGAAATTTCCCGAGCACCTCTGTTACTCGACGAGATTTTTCTGTTATTTGAAGAAATTTCCCTATATTTACTAAAGAATTTCAGGAAATTTTGATCTTAGAAAATCTTAGCATTTTAATGAAAATGAGAAGTACGTAAAAATTCCATTTTTTATACGGGAGATTACTAGGCAGCATATGTGTCGGAACATAGCTGTGATTTTACGAAATCGTAGTTTTACATTAGGGAATTTCAGTTAATTTTTACGATAGGTTAGTGGATTTTCTGTATTTTGGGTGATAAACCGGCAAATAAAAGAGACAGTTTTCGTGTTTTCTCGAAATTTAATCAACGGAAAATTTCGTTCAATTTGCAGATTTTTTTCAAATATCGTATAAAAACGATGTATTTTTTTTTTCAAATTTCGTTTTATTTTTAATTAAAACGCATATATTGCTAATTATTATAATCAAGGAAAATACTCAAAAGAGCTTATGTTGTCTATTACTAAGCATAAATTTTTAACTACATACGAGAAAAAAACATTCATACGTTTTAAACATTTTTTATGTATAATTTCTATATTCTACTTTTTTTATATATATAATTTCAAATTATTTGTATTTGTTAAACGTTTAAAAAAAATCTAAAACTATTGCATTACCAGAGTTTGCTAAGTTCTTTTTATGTAAAAAAAATAATAATAATAAATAAATATTTACAAATTATAATTAATTTCTAATAACTTGACATGATTAATCGGTGTTCCCTATTAAATTTTTCTCTTCTTTTAAATATTGTATATTACATGGAATAAAGTGACTGTTATATCTTTAATTACAAATGTGTTTTCTTTTTTTTTTCAAACAGTGTTTATGCCAAGTTCTGAAAGTATTTTATATTGGCGTATGTCGTTGTTTAAATCAACATCGCTACACATTAATTCATTTTTTGAACTCGGGATTTTTTAGTAAACTAAATTTCAAGTTATTACAATGTCATAATTAAATTTCTTCTGTAAAATTTTTCTTTAAAAGTTATTAAACTTGCGCATTCGCCAAACACATTTAAAAAGATAAAAAGTTTCAGGCAAGTCTTCTAATCTAGTTAAATATACTAATAATAAGAAGTTCTCCCGAATTTGCAAATGTTAGTAATTTATTAGTCGAATATTAAGTTTCATAGTGAAACTTGGATGCTTGGAAATGCGATAAAGAGTTACACTCTAATTCCGTGTTTTGGTTCTGAAAACCATTCAAACTGTTAACCTGATCTGAATATTTAACGTTTTTTCCAAAAATTCAAACTGAATCTTCTGTTCTGAAAAGCAATTTGGAAAATCCGTATAATGGATATGATGTTTCAAAGAAAAAAAAAAAAGAAGTCATATTGGCATCTATAGAACTTTTACTGAAATGCAAGAGGTCAGATTTATTTTTTTACATTTTACTTTTGTTTTAATAACAAAATGCTTACACAATACTTACTAACACCAAAATTTTAGATTGGAATTGTTAGTGTAATATTTCAATTTTGAAATTATAAATTTTTCTGCGATTACACACGCAAAAAAAAATCAGCAAAATAAAATTACAAAATGCAAGATTTTGTAGTTATTATGAGCGTTTGTAGAGGTATTTTGAAGGAAAGCGAAAACTACAGGTTTCCTTAGAATTAATATACAGTATTTTAAGGTTTCATACAGGTTTATTTTAGCAAGTTATCACCTGCAAATTACCGGCAATAACTTCGCAGATTTTCATGTAATCACTTGAAGTATTTTTAATTAAAATGAAAACTGCTTCTCACGTAGGTAATATACAAGTTTTATTTAAAGGTTTCACAGAGTTTTATTATCGCACGTTATTGTATCTTTGATTCAAATAACTTTCTTGCAAACAGGGTCACCAAAAAAGGAGGCGGGTCATAAGGGGGCAATTTTTTAAGCCCCAAATTTCCTTGAGGAACCATCTCGATTATTTTTAGAATGAGGCTTTGAAGAAATGGGCACCGCAGAGCGAAATTCATTGAGGGGCAAGAGTTTGAAAGATATGCGCGTTGTCCACAGCGTTTTAAACAAGTTAGAAATTGCACGTCAAGTTGGCAAATGAGGTTCGTTTGTACTATTAGTTGTTTAATAAATATTTTTTGAACCGCATATCCTACTGAAAGCATATTTTAGTGTATTTCATAAGCGCCTATCAATTTCCTTCTGTTCGAAAGGCTGTAACGTCATTCAAATGCACTTAAAATAATTTTTACCCATTGGCCGTAATGTAACGGAAAATTCTGACTGTCCCTGTAATTAAACTATACATCGGATTTTCATAAAATTTGAAATGATTCGACAAAATGTTGCAACAGTTATACATTTAAAATTTCATACCATTCGGTTGGGTAGTATTTGCTCTGTTACATTCGGACAGACGGACAGACAGACAGACGGACGGACCGAACGACGACTATAGGTGCTACGTATTTATATAATTATGGACGCACATAAAAATGGATTGAATAAAAACGTGAGATAAGTAAAACCAGAGATTTGTTAAATGAAACTCCCATGAAGAACATTTAAAAAACGTGTCACCATAAAAGCAATACAGAAATTTAACAATTAATATTGTATGGAATATTCAAAAATAAATTTCTAGTAATGTTTTAAAAAAAGAATGAAAAAAAATAAGAAATATTTTCTTTTTGTTGGGTGGCGTAGCATCGAGACCTACCCAGGGATCTAGGATTTTCAACAATTAACCCCTTTAGGGGCGGTAAGATATATTATCCCACCTATGAAGATTTGCACCAGAAAAAATGAAAGAAATTTTACTTTTCTAACATTGGGGGAAAATAGTCGTAAAATTGCTTTTCCTCATTTTGAAATAATATTTTTCTAAATTTCCGGTGGGAATTCAGCATTACACAAACGTAATTGCTTGCTTCTCAAGGGGTTTACGAGGCCGCAAAATATCTGTTTTTTCGGGTGGTAGGGGCGATGAATGCACCGGGGCGAATCACTCCCCGTCTACCCCTGATTTCAAGACTGCGCCGAATCCATTTCTAACATAATTTTTAAATACATAAACGTACAGGTAAACTGAACTAAAATTAACTGTTATGGTGGATTTGGGGGAAACACCCCTCGTTCTGGAAAGATTCTCTGACGAATCTTTCTCTTAGTGTTTAGTTTTTGTAAAATACAATTACTCGAAAGGCATAGATTTTATTATGTCCTTATCAGAGAAAAAAATAATTATCCCGGGAGAACTCGCTGCATGAGATTTTCTCTCACAGTCGTACTTTTTAAAGACCTAATTAAATCATTTTTCATTTTAATTAAATTTTCAAAATGTTTTTCAATTATTTTACTTATTTTGTGAATAAAAGTACTACGCCAACCAAAAAAAAGTTGATATTATATGAATGTAAAGTAAAAGAAAAGCAATTGGGCATTCTCACTAGCGAGTTCTCCCGGGTTAATTATACATCAAAATCGTGCGTGTTTCCTGCGGATAATGAAAACATATTATGAATTGTTTCCGCGATTGTACAAAGTGGAAAATACTTTTAAAAAATTCTGGTTGATTTGTATGCTACCTGTAATCATATCCTATCAAATTCGTTATATCTTCCGAGATCAAAATACCTTTGTTAATATATATTGTCTGAGTTATCTATATTTAGAAGTTTACAAACAGTGAAATTTATCATGTTGAAATAAAATATTTTTACTTTCTATTCTGAAAGAAATTTTTCCTTCAGTACACCGTGAAATCTAATATAAAATTCTGCAAAGGCATTTTTGAGAGGATTTTCTGCGTAACATGAAACACAAGCATTTATCTTTCTCTTAAGCTTACTGAAAATGCAAATAGAAAGTGAGCCGATTATTGGCAAATATTCATACTTTATAGCGAGTTGTGCGAAAAGAAATAACTTAAGGGAAGAATGTATTGCACAATTCTCCTTTTAATCATTATTTCCTTGATCAGTGCATCATTTTAGCAGCATTTATGAATTTATTTTTTTCAGTTTACCTTTAATCAAAACCTCATTTTAGAAAAAAAAATTGAAACTATTTAAAAAGCTATTAGCATTTATATGCTGTTTATTAATGTCGCTTTAAGTAAATGCGTATAGCAGTTACATCAAAAAGAAATAATTTATTCCAATCTAAATTATAAGATTTTTATTTAACACATACATTTTCAGCGTCTGTTGTCGTTATCGAACTAGGTGTCATGAAGATAAAAAGAAACAAGCATCTAGTTAGACAAAAAGAAATACTGACTTTCCCTTTGAAGGTCAGTGGTATATTATTTATACCATGTAATTTTAACTCCCAGCTGCCGAATTTGCAATTGAATAATTTTAAAACAATTTGAATTTATCAGGTTGTAACGAAAGTTTCCAGCAACAGCTAATACGGTCTATGCAAACAGTTCCCGTTGACGTGTTTGCTCATATTTTGTCAAACGAATTTTGGCATTTGAAAGAAAGAGACTTGCTTTATAACACTGTGTTGTGAAATTTGTAAAAAAATATCATTATCATTAAGTACAAGGTCTCTGAAATGGAACTATCACGCTACCAGATTAGAATCCTCATTTACTTCCACTTCTGTTGCAAAAAGTCAGCTACTGAATGTCACCGAACAAAGTGTACAGCTTTAGGTACTAGTGTTGTATCATATGACACTGTGAAGGTTTGCCTGGAATGATGGTTATATATAATTTTATAGTTAATTATATATATTATAATTAGTATTATGTAATGGAGATTTGGCGAAAACTTTCGTTACAACCAAATATAATGCATTTCATATTTAATTAGTTTGTAAATTCTGACGATAGTCAATCATTTCAACATTGTGACAATAGAACAACTTTGCTCATGAAAGTGTTAAAAAATATAATTATTTATTTTAAAGTAACAAATAACGTTCCCTAAAAAGACAAATTGTGTTGTTTGTACTTCTTTAAAGCGAACCAATCCAGTTGTACATTTTATATTTCAAAAAGAATAGTAATAAACGTGATACGTGCAGGCTTTCGCAATTTTCGTATTGAAATATTCGTTCTATTTAATTTCTGAAAATGTTACAAATTTAATAAAATATTGTTCAACCGAAAAACATATTAGCCAAAAATATCCGATCTGAAATATTGGTACCAAACCCCTTGGAAATAGTACCTTGAATACATATTCCTTGACAATACGAAGCTATAAATATTACCGATTTAATTGAAAGTAGGTACAACTTTAAATGTGATAAGAAGTATTAAACACCAATATAGCTATAAATTACATATTTGTAACAGTTAATTTTAAATAGTGAAACAAAAATTTATACTTATTGGGTATTCATCATCATCCAAATTGGGGGTCATCAATAATTCAGGAAAACCTTTTAATAGTAATGAAGCTTAACTTAGCGCTTTGCATGAATGTAATAACTCTTAGTTGGTAAATTACAGAGTAAAACATTTTATATTTATACAGGGCTGCCACAGGTGACTATTTTTTTAATTCTAACTGGCACCTCTTTCTCAAATCAGAAATCCTTAACAGACACGTTGACAACATTTCCAAGAGAAATATACTTGAAAATTTATATTAGAAAAATACTGGTGCAAACAGAATATAAAAATAGCCGCCTGTGGTCAAATGTGGCCTGTGTATTAGCCCTATTATGGTCACTTAAATTCCATGCTTTTATCATACATTTAAAGAACTACAGTCGAAAACTGAACACTTTATCGGACGGTGTCCACAAAAAACGACACCTAATTTTAATTCCAAAATTCACAACGACACCAAGAATATTTAATTAAATTTTTCCTTTTATAAAGTACGGGAAAGTATGTCCGTTTTTATTTTCTAATAAATTCGTTTATAAATTCTGGTATCAGTCTATCATTTCCTCATTTTACAAACAGACTTACTCCGCCCCGGATTCTTGGTGCCATTTATCAGTTTTGTAATTAAAATTAGGTGTCCTTTTTTAAGGATAATAATCGATCTTGAAATACAGATTTTTTGTTAGTAAAATATTACAGCAATAAGAATAAACTCAGCGAAATGATTTTACACTTTATTATTTTAGCAATGAGACACACATATTATTTGTATCGAATATTTTCTATTTAAGGAGAGTGCATTTCTTTAAGTGCAACGAAAATTGAAATACGATTTATTATTTTATTTATTTAAAAAGTTGCTTAGAAATACAAATTTTCATTAAACAAATTGAAGATAAATATTTATTAAATTCATATCTTGTTAATGGTCTTTCATCAATGCGTTGTATATAATATTTGGAACTTTCTATTATTACCTTTCTTTAGCCATTTTACCTTATGTTTAATTTTCTTTAAAAAAAATTACACTACTAACAATAAATGTATATATATATTTTTTAAATTTACAATCCAAAAAATACATTTCCTTTCTAATTTAGTATATGTCAATTTCTTTTCACGAATTTAATCATCCACTTTAAGTTTTTAATTCTTCCAATTGCCTTTGTTCAATTTTGTATGTTTTTCTTTCTTTACCAATGTTTCTTCTTCCTTCATGCACGCACAATCGTCCTATTTTTAAGGTTTCGCATTTTAGGGTTCCCTTATTTCTCTTGCATTAGGTACACAAGTTGTTCTTGATGTTAGGTGATAACAAAAGTCTTGCAGTGCATGTTTTCTACTGGACATTTAAAAGGCAGCTTCGTTTCGCCTGCTACACAATTTTAACACTCTGTCCATACTGCCGTTAAAACTAATTAACCCTAGATCTACCGGGAATTTTATTCAAGTTTTAATAAAACGTTCTACACCAGAATTTTTATTTAAAACTATTTAACTTATTTATTTACCTTATTTTTGTCTGGTTTATATACTTAGTTTATTTTAAAGAAATTTCTGGTTTGAATGAATATTTTGTATGTACCTGTCGGGTCCAATGGACCCGTCTGGTAGACGGAGGGTTAAAGTCGGTTGGCAAGAAAACTTGCCATGCAAGGCGAACAGAATTTTTAAATTTCAATACCAGTATTTTAATTTGGAAATATTCACATTATCTAATCTCAGATTTTGAGCGATTAAATAATTCAAAATTACAAAGTCGCAAAAACTTGTATCGAAGAATTAAAAGAAGTGTAAAGAAGGCTCGTCGTTAATGTGTTAATTCCATATTGCTTCGGCTCGGCTTCATATATTGAAAAACTGACGATTTATTTGTAATTTTAATATTTTATACAAAAATTAAAGAAAGTATAAATTTTATTTACATTATATTTTATAATTTTAATTTTTATTGAAGATTGACAAATATCGTCGGAAAAGTTTTAATATTTTTAACCCTTTCCGGCACAGTGTGCCCAGGTAGGGATACCTAATTTTAATTCCAAATTTCCGAACGGCACCAAGAATATTTCATTAAAGTTTTGTTTTTGCAATGAACACTTAACCCCTTAACGGTCGCATTAAATTACGGTTTAAAAATTCAAATTTGCTTATTGGCACCACTTTTTGAAAAATAAATATCCATCTTATTTATTGACATGTAAAATGATACCAGTATAAAGCCAACTACAGTATTTTATACAACTGGTGTGAATCAAACAATCTGAATAAAAGACACAGCCCGTGAATATCACGAAAGCGAGATTTAATAGGTTAACCCTCCGTCTACCAGACGGGTCCATTGGACCCGACAGGTACATACAAAATATTCATTCAAACCAGAAATTTCTTTAAAATAAACTAAGTATATAAACCAGACAAAAATAAGGTAAATAAATAAGTTAAATAGTTTTAAATAAAAATTCTGGTGTAGAACGTTTTATTAAAACTTGAATAAAACTCCCGGTAGATCTAGGGTTAAATTAACATATTTTTAATTTCTAAAAATGTAGTTTGTATTTTCCGGTGTCAGTCAATCATTTCATCTTTTTACAAATAAAATTGCCTGTGCCGGAAAGTGTTAAACATCGCGGATATCCTTTAAAACCCTCTGAAAACTAGTAATCTCTTAAAAACCAGTATGCAGTTACAAGGGTTAAAGTTCAGATTATACTGGTGAAAATTTGTGTCACTTAAAGTGACACAAATTAAGATAAAGTGATAGAAGATAGAGAGAAGATAGAGTGAGATTAAGTGTATTAAGATAGAGTGAGTAAAAATTTAAATCTGTAAATGTGATTAACATTACTTTTTTTAAAGAAATTATTCCGTATTAACAGTTATAAACCAGTGTCAATTTTTCTTTCCATTGTACCCTGTATTCTTTTTAATGGGTTTTTGATATCATAAAAATGGCCTGTTTCATTTAGAAATTAATTTAAAAAATTAGGAACTCATCGTGAGTGTATGCAGAATTAATAAAACTTTCCTTGTATCATTTTTTCTTTCACAATCGAAAATATCTACATTTCTTTTCTCATGTATGTTTTCACTCACAATGGACAACTTTTAAATAAGCACAACGCATTCCAATTTAAAGATAGTGATATGCAGTTTTTTTTTTTTTTTTTGGAATAGGGTAACTCCGGGAGAGTCGCCGCATACGGGATTGATGCCGCACCCCTTGTATTTCTTGTAATTATCGATAGATGGTCGTCAAACGCGCAGTATAGGTGAGCAATGAGATTATTTTAGCCAGTGTATAGCGTGAGTCCCATTTCGATGTTTACTTGCAGAAGTACAATCCTTAATTTGACATAAGTGCATGATTTCACTGTCCAAACTTTTAAACACGTTATGTTTAAATACTTTTCATACACTAATTATTAAATGCATGCATGATTTCGAAGTCAAAACTAAGAGTAACGTTCGTGTAGAATACTGTGTGTATGGTTACGCCATTCCCCTTATCGATGGCAGGCAAATGTGATGGCCGACGTCTGCACCATGTAAAATGGGATACATACTGCACTGCTATTCAGGTATACATGTCGCAGTTTCTTTTGTACTGGATGATTAACTTTTTCTTTTCTTCTTGCACAGACCAACCATGTTAGGCATATTATCAAGTTTACTAAAACCAAAGGCGAAAAAGGGGAAAATAAAAAGTAAGAAGGGCAAGAAAGATGCAAGTCAAGATGATAATAATGAAAAATCGGATTACGCGTAACGCAGACGTTCTTTTCAAACTACTGCAAAAAAGATGAAGTGTAATTAGCTTCATTGCATCATGTGTTTAAATGTACTTACATATAGACTATACCTTTTCGACACTTTTTCTGTAGATTGTAGTCGAAAACACAGGTCTCTTAACCCATTCGGGACCATAGGTGCATATAAGCACCTTCATAAAGAGCCCACCAAATTTGTTTTGGGCACCAGTAAAAAAGAAAAGTAATATTTGCTTTGTTTAATTAGAGCATTTTCATGATTATTTAAGTAAAGTTAGCTTCTTTTAAAAAGTGGTACCAACCGAATAAAATTAGTGTAAAAGCAAACCCGTCCCAAAAGGATTAACAAATGAATTATGTAAAAACAATGTTACTTTTTTTATTTTCCCTTTCTAATACATTGATGTTATGTTGTAGCTGAAATAATTAAAATTTAATGTAAAAAAAATAAGTCGATAATTTTAATAGTGAAAGTAGGCAATAATTATTAATTTGAATCTACTAATACGTTTCATTGTACTCATTTAATTTCATTTTGTTATTACATCGTTAATTATAGTCCAGATATGAAAATGTTTTTGAATATTTTGATTTATAATTTCATTCTGTTCTTATTACAAGCGCGGCATAACTACCAAACAAGTGCGGCGTCTTAGCCTGAACGTACGGGTGACGCACCGCAGTGTAATGTTTCAGAAAAAATTGTTAAAAAATATTAATAATTTCTTTTGAATTTTTTTGCCGCAGTACACGCGTTGTATATTTAACATTAAATAGCACAGCATGATTTTCTTTATTTTATGTCCACCATGGGACTTTATACACAACTTCAAAAAAAATGTGCGGCATAAATCCCGGAATTACCCTAATATTATAGCGACTAGAATACATAGTGTGGAAATCGGCTATCCCTGTAATACTTAAGAAAGTGTTAAAATATTGTATCCCTTAAATGTGCAATGATGCTGCAACAGCATATCGGAGCGACATCTGCAGGATATTGTCTACAACTGCAAGATATTGCTAGTCTATACAATTTAATACTAGTAATACGAAAATCCTGCAGATGTCGCTGCGATCGACACTTGAAATTTTAGTAGTATCGTCGAAAATTTAAGGGATACAAATTTTTAGCACTGTTTGGATAGCATATTTCCGCACTGGGTATTCTAGACGCTGTACTAATATTTTTACTTCTTCATGAAACATTTTCTATTTTCACCAACTTTAACTAAGGAGATCACATAAAAGATGTAGGTTTTTTTTATTATATTGGGCGGAATTATTTCGTTAACGCTATTATTTTTCTTAGCTTTTTATAAATATTTTTTCAATTAGTATTGCATACATTCTTTTGACAAATAAAAACATGTTTCAACCACTTTAGAAGAAACTTTATTTTTGCTGTTCTAAAAGACATCTTAATTAACATTACTTCTTCTAAAGTCAAGTTCCTGTCAGGTGTAATCCTCATACCGTTACATCTTACCTAACAGCTGATTCCTCCGCAGCTGTTTCACATGATTAGATCATTGAAATAAAAGGATTGATAAGAAAAATAGAAATTTTATTTTAAGTCATATCACTCGTTTAATATTTCCGGTACTAAGACAAAAGACAAAATTATTCAAAAGTAAGTTTTTTAATAAATCACATGATGTCCAGCTTAGGTAGAAATAGCAAGACAAGCTACGTACAAGCATTTTATGCTTGTTTGCTGTTTAAGCTTTTTTCAAAGCATGGAGAGGTAGGTACCTTAATGTGCTATTATGTGCTTTATTATGCTTGGCAGCATAATATGCTATGCAGTCAGCTTATTAAGGAATAGCATGACAAGCTATGTACAAGCATTTTATGTGCTTATTTGCTTTTTAAGCTTCTGTCAAAGCATGTAGATGTAGGTACCTTAATGTGCTATTATATGCTTTTTTATGCTTGCCCGCATAATATGCTATGCAGCCAGATTATTGAGAAATAGCATGACAAGCTATGTACAAGCACGTTATGCTTAGTTGCTGTCCAAGCGTCTTCCAAAGCATGGAGAGGTAGGTACATTAATGTGCTATTATGTGCTTTATTATGCTTGGCAGCATAATATGCTATGCAGTCAGCTTATTAAGAAATAGCATGACAAGCTATGTACAAGCATTTTATGTGCTTATTTGCTTTTTAAGCTTCTGTCAAAGCATGTAGATGTAGGTACATTAATGTGCTATTATATGCTTTTTTATACTTGCCCGCATGCAGCCAGCTCAGGAAGAAATAGCATGACAAGCTATGCACAAGCATTTTATGTGTTTATTTGCTTTTTAAGCTTCTGTCAAAGCATGGAAATGTAGGTACCTTTACATGCTATTTGTGACAGCGTTTCTGTCGTATATATATCTTTTTATTCAAAATTAATTTAATACATAACATTATTACTTTTATAACATGCTATCCTTCCCCCCCCTTTTTTTTTCTATTCTAAAATACGCAATTAAATTCATTTCTCAAACCCATCCAGATTTTTTATTAAAGTGTTTTCTTTCTTCTTTCTAAAAACATCTTTAATTCAGTGCGCTCAAGGATTCAATTACTTTTTTCCTTTCTCATCCAATCTGTCATCTGTCGGTTACGGTTCCCAGTGCAAAAAAATAAATAAAAATTAAAAGGCATAGCTGCTGGTAGAAATGTCCTCATTTATTTTCATCGGATTGTTCGCCCGCCGCAGTGAGAAGCAATTTTTATCTCTGCTAATATTTGACCGTTGAAATTGTATTAACAACAAAAGTAAAAATGAACGGATCTTATGGGAAGCAAGTATTTTTCAGGTATTGTGGTCGAGCTAAAAGCCAGATGCCTGTGATTTTAAGCATTTTTCTCATGCGGCGATCTGCTTTGTACAATTTTATGAAACAGTTAGTTGGGCTAAGGCCTATCTGTAATATAAACAAGTTTCGGTTTGTTTCATGCCTTTCTCAGCGTAATTAGATGCGGTTACTTGCAGCCTAGGCGTCACTCATCAGGTAGAGGCACCAGATTATTTGCAGTAATGTTTTTTTTTTCGCCAAAACCTTTGTTCACTTTCATGCAGTCACCAAAAGTTTGTAGATTGGCGATTCTGTGCAATGCCAAAATTTCTAGACTTCTATCGAAAACTGGCACTTCTGTTCTAGCCTTCGATATGTGAAGGTTTCTAAAAAGTAAAGGCGCTTTGGCGCACCATTTTGTAATTGGGGGTTTCTCTCTCATTTTTCCAGCTGAACCACCTCTAGAGTGTTTTTGAATAAATAATTGTTCCAGTAAATAGTTGGAGTTTTTTAAATCAATTTTTCCGTGCATATCAGAACCCGGTCTCCAATCTCTATTATATACTTTGGCGCATCGCCTGTATTTTTTCTCCAACTTGGATATAAAAAAAAAAATATGCACAAACGGAAAGAGAGACCTCCCCCCCCCCTTTAAAATCATTCAAATACCCCATCTCTCAGCAATTTTCTTCAAAAATCTTGGACTGTATTTTTTCAACGATGCCGGAGCGTGTGCCTTCCCTGGTGTGTCGTGATAACCTGCACTCATAACACCCTGTGCTCGATGGATGGATGTGATTTCTCCGACGGACAGTGATGGAACGTATTCTAGTCTTACTTCGCTCACCGAGTGGGCATCTTCGAGCCATTCTTGTTTCGCATGTGTGCCTTCCCCCCTCTAATGTCGATCCGGTATTCTCGCTCATCGCCGAGGAGTAGCAGTTTCTTTGTACCTGCATCATCGCCTTCCCCGGATGATTATACATTATTCGACTCCTCTCAGATGTTAACTAGTAGGATAATTATTCATCAAAACCTGAGTGTGCCATTGACTTCAGCGGCTGGTGTTGTGATTATGCTCGTGTTAGTTCAAATGTGCCTTGTGTTTAGTGTTTTTGTTTGTGCTTAAAGAAAAAAAATGTGCAGTATTGGTAGTAAAAACAATGACACTTTGGTTGAAAATATTTCTTGTATTCATAAGAGATTTTTATGGGAATTTCAAATGTTGAGTAATTTTTTCAGGTTATAAAAGATGATTATGTTAGGTTGCAGAATAGGAACAAATGTTTACAAATTGTTAACACAAAAATTTTGGAAAGATTGCACGCACTCGCAGTAAAAGATAAACATAAAGTTGAAATTAATGAGACTTCTTCTCAAAATCAAAGCACATCCGAGGCATACAACGAAGCATTATCACCTAAGCTGAATAGAGAAACACAAAAAGATATGTGTGAAAACACCAGTCTGACTAAAAAATCTTTGCAGCATAAGTCAAATATTGTTTCTGATTTGAAATACCTACGTCAGAAGAAAGGTACTACAGAAGTTACCACTTCTCCTAAAAATAGTAACTTCTCTTCCCATTTTAAACATGATTTGAAACCAATTTCAGTTATAATTTGTCAATTGCCAGAAAATTTTAATATTCCTGATATTCTTTTGGCATTTTCTGACTTAACTGGTATATCCACACCTTCTATTCAATTTCAACAAAAATATAAGATGAAATATGTTGAGTTATTTAATTGGATAATTTTAATGCCCCCAAAGATAGCTAAAATGTTAATTATTCATGGTGAAATCAAAATTCAGTCTACGGGTTACCCTGTCAAAAGATACGTTTCAGTAAAAAGATGTTTCACATGTCAAAATCTTCTTCATCAGGCAAAATCATGCACAGATAAAATTAGGTGTCCTGTATGTGCCTTATCACATAAAGATCCTCATTGTTCAAACAGCCCAAAATGCATTAATTGCATTAGATGTAATGAGGTAAACAACACAAATTTTAACGTTTTCCATACAGCTTTTTCACATAGATGTCCTACCGTAAAGAAATATATACAAGAGCAACGAGAAACCTTAGACAACTGCAATTCATTTCATTGAACACACTTATTTTTTTTTCTGAAAAAAAAAACCTCTTTACAAGATGTATTATTTTTTTTTCTCTTGCTGCATTTTGTATGGTCAATGATTCTTAAAAAAAAATTCATTTAAAAAAAAATCACTGTGTTAGACATTTATGTACATCTAATGCTTCACTAGATGGCATTGGTGATAATTTATTTCACATTTCCCACTTAGCTGTAAATTTAAATATTTTTTTTTAGAAATTATGTGTGTACTGTTAGGTATACTTTTTATCATTCGATTATTACTGCAGGAATGGTCGGATGATTAAAAGATTGTATGGTAGAGTAAAATACATTGATGCAGGTCATCAAATTTTTATTCTCACTTGTAAAGGTTTTGGTAGTACGGGTGTACACACAATCACTGTACAGATGTGTCTTTTTTTTTTCTTTTTTCACCAGTTACACTTAAACGATTTTGGATATTCTTTCTACTTTATATCTTGGTAGATACAAGTGATGAAAACATCACATTTCACTCTTTACATTCAGTCAGGGCCTGATTACCAACGGGCACACTTACACCAATAAATTTTAAAAGAAAAGTTCGACTTATCTAAACGCCGTATTCATGTTAAATGTCTGCCATGAATGAGGCAAAATTTTTTGTTTATTTTTAGTGGTAGGAATTTGCCCCGTGGGTAATCAGGCTCTGCATTCAGTTTTGGTTTTGGAATTTACAGTTTCACAATATAATTTAATAACATTCCTTTTCGTATTTATCATTTAATTTTAAAGTTGACGGTTTTTTTTTTTTTTACTTTTTGACAACATTAGTTCATGTGCTACAATTAAATTTTGGATAGATACACATTTGGTTCATGTGAAATACATGTAGTTCAGTTAGTTTGTTACACAATTTAGTTCATGTGAAAACACACATTAGTTCATGAGGTTAATTACACAATTAGTTCATGTGAGATTACAATTAGTTCATGTGAGTTTTTAAATATTAGTTCATGGGTATGCTTACACAATTTTAGTTCATGTGAAATTACACTTTGTTCATTAAGATATTAGCATACATTGTTCATGAGTTTGTCACATTTGTTCATTGAGACAATCGAAAACTTTCACACTTTGTTCATATGTTTATACACTTAGTTCATGGTGTCAAGCAAAACTCTGCATCATTACATAATCTAATGATATTAATTCATTAATTATGTAATTGAAATCACATTCACAAGAATGATTTTCGAGTTTTGTGTTTGTATACACGTACCGTTGTTTTGTTTTTATTTCTACATTTTTGTCAGGTGTTCGTTTTATACTATAGATTTTTTTTTCTTTCTCTTACCCTCTCAATACTAATATTTTTGTTCAGTTTGTGTAATGTCATAAGTCACTAATGACACCATCACTTTGTTTAATTACAAAGATTTTTAGAATTACATGAAATTATCCTTCACATGACATTTTTACTTGACACATTCATTTTGCAGCAATTAACCTTTAACAGTTCGTTTTTCTACACTTTTGTTATAGACTCCTTGCTTGTAAGTGGCATATAAAGTAAGGTCTCTTTTTACACTAAACGCAGTAAAATACAGTTTATAAATATTTTTTTAATATACTTGGTAGGATGTTTTTCGTTGATGTGGTTAAAAGGTTTTGCAGAAATTATCACATAATTTAACTATTGTACATTGTTTGCACATACATCTTAAAATTTTATGCAAGAGTTAATTGATTGACTGTACATTTTACACATACAGTTAATTTACTGTTTAATTTCATTGTTTACGCACGGCTGGTGACTCGTTGCTATTTTATTAATAACATAAGGCAATTTTATTATAACTGACATGATATGTGAGTGTTAGGTGTTTTTTTTTTGTAAAATGTATTCAAATGCATAATGTGAGCTGTTATGTACAATTTATTTTTTTAACGCTATTCACATAGAGTCATTAAACTAAATCTTTGGCATTTTCTCGTGTTTTAAAAAAATTTTATTTAGCGAGTTAAAGTCCCACGTTGTCTTGTGACGGATACATACACTCATATGACATGAAGAATACAGCTTGTTATTTTTCTATTCATTTGTTTTTCTTCCTCTTTCATTCTTTTTACTTAGAACATGTTTGGCTTGGCATAACTTCTACAATTTTTTAGCGTAGAGTTACGCAATCTGCTGGGCACTTGTACATTTTATGCACACTTTTGTTAACTTTGCAGCAGTAACTTTGCCAGATACAACTTTATTTTAATTTTAACCCTTAGTCAACCATTTAATCAACTTTTTTTTACAAGTAGTTCATGTGTTGCATATTTGTTTGTGTTGCACAACATTTGCTTATTTAGAATACATTTTGTGCATCCATATACATACATTACACTAGTTCATGAGTTGATTTACATATTTTGTTTATTTGCTTTTACACATTGTACTTTGCTAACGATCTATTCGGCAGTGTTTCGTTTTTTTTTCTTACAAGTAGTTCATTGAGTAGTACACACTGGCTGGTTTAGAGTTTAACCAGAGTTTACACACATATTACACGTTGTTCATTGGCTTTATTAACCCTTATTCATTACATTTTGATGATTAACTCATTAATTATGTAATTGTAACTTACTCGTATGTAAGTGTTTTGGGTTATTACACACATACTGTCCGGTTATTTGGTTGGCAAATACATAACAATTTTAGTTCATTGTGACATTATTACATGTAGTTCATGTGGAATTATACAATTTTTTCATGTGTTTACTTACACGTTGTGTATGCTTGCGTACACACCTGTTCATGTGTTTTATTTCAGGTAGTTCATGAGTTTGGGGTTTCCTTTTCCCCCATTCACACACATACAGGTTTTTTTTTGTTTTTTTTGTTACTTTTTTTCTTCTAAACGTTACACCATATTTCAATATTAAAATATTCTATCATTTTTTTTTTTCATTTTTTTATGCGTTTGCCTAATGTCATAACATATCAATGACAACATCACTTTGTCCATGTACAAAGATTTTAAAGTTACAAGGAGTTATCCGTCACATGACATAGTAAACTACATATACATTTCGAATTTGTTTATTTTTACCTTGTCACATTTTAACACTTTGCTTAGATACTTCTTATTTGAAAGTGGCAGATCGAGTAAGGTATCTTGTTAAATTATATAAAATTTAGATACAATTTTCTTACTTTTTCATATTATTGCCACGGGTAAAAAAAAAAAAATCTCTAGTGATTACACAGTTACTTCATATCATGCAGAATCTTGAACACAAGACGGGAAATTTTAATTAATACGCAGAAATACAGGACGGCAGTGTGTAAATTCATCAAATGCTAAATTATATTAAACTTTGATTTCTTGTTACAGCGGGAACTTAGTTATAATACAGGTATCTAAAAAAATATAATATACCCTTATTATCTAAGGCAGAAGCTCTAAGCAGACGCCATAATACTTGTGGTCTCCACAAGATTTAGGGCTACACCTATTTGTGAGCGTGCTACAAGCATCCCATTTTGCTAGTCCTGTGCCTAGTGAACAAATTTTTTTCATATACGATTCATCTTTAGTGTAATACAGTACATTTTTTACTTTTATTTTATAAATATACATACAATACTTATCTTTGTTTCATCTAAAAAAAAAGTTATTATTGGTGTGTTTTGTTTATTTGCTTGCATTTCGTATGGAATTATGATCTCATTGTAAGATCACATTGTGAGAAGTTATAAATATGTCTAACGTGAATACTTCTCTTTGGAGTCATGACACAAGAAAAAGAAAGCTGGTACCAGCGCCACAAATACAGAGCCACATACAAAGCATAGGATCCTAACTCTTCATCAAATGTGGCACATATTTGTCTTGCGGAATATTGAAGTTATATAATGTAATTTGTTTTAGACAATATGAGCGCTCAGTCATGAATAAATATTATTATTCTGAATTATTTGAAAGCAAGCAAATATGTTTATATACTACCTTTCTATTTTATTACTTAAATTACTGGAAATAATGCTCTAATAACATTTTAGAGAAACAGGTTCAAACATTTTTTTTTTTGTTATTGCATACAAATTTTTTTTATATTTCTATGTAGATTGTATAATCTGTATGTGTGAAGGTAGACAAAGGATTTTAAGTAGATATAAAGCTACAACGTATACGTTTCAGCTTTCTTCTGTTGTCGTATAAATATCTTTTTATTCAAAATTAATTTAATACATAATATTATTACTTTTATAATATGCTATCCTCCCCCCCCCCTTTTTTTCTATTCTGAAATACGCAATTAAATTCATTTCTCAAAACCATCCAGATTTTTTATTAAAGTGTTTTCTTTCACCTTTCTAAAAACATCTTTAATTCAGTGCGCTCAAGGATTCAATTACTTTTTCCCTTTCTCATCCAATCTGTCATCTGTCGATTACCGCTCCAAGTGCAAAAAAATAAATAAAAATTAAAAGGCACAGTTGCTGGTAGCAATGTCCTCATTTATTTTCATCGGATTGTTCGCCCGCCGCAGTGAGAAGCAATTTTTATCTCTGCTAATATTTGACCGTTGAAATTGTATTAACAACAAAAGTAAAAATGAACGGATCTTGTGGGAAGCAAGTATTTTTCAGGTATTGTGGTCGAGCTAAAAGCCAGATGCCTGTGCTTTTAAGCATTTTTCTCATGCGTCGGTCTGCTTTGTACAATTTTATGAAACAGTTAGTTGGGCAAAGGCCTATCTGTAATATAAACAAGTTTCGGTTTGTTTCATGCCTTTCTCAGCGTAATTAAATGCGGTTACTTGCAGCCTAGGCGTCACTCATTCGGTAGAGGCACCAGATTATTTGCAGTAATTTTTTTTTCGCCAAAAACCTTTGTTCACTTTCATGCAGTCACCAAAAGTTTGTAGATTGGCGATTCTGTGCAATGCCAAAATTTCTAGACTTCTAGCGAAAACTATCACTTCTGTTCTAGCCTTCGATATGTGAAGGTTTCTAAAAAGTAAAGGCGCTTTGGCGCCCCATTTTGTAATTGGGGGTCTCTCCCTCATTTTTCCAGCTGAACCACCCCTAGAGTGTTTTTGAATAAATAATTGTTCCAGTAAATTAATAGTTGGAGATTTTTTAATCAATTTTTCTGTGCATATTAGAACCCGGTCTCCAATCTCTATTATACTATATGCTTTTTTACGCTTGCTTACGCTATGCTTTTTTACGCTTTGACAATAGCTCTCTTTCACCTCTGCCCCCCCCCCCCCCAATAGAAAATTCTTAGTTTCTCTTTTATTATAAGCTAAGAGAAAAGATTAAATTTCAATTTGTTTTTCAAACTCGGAGAAAAATTTTAGTTACATTTCTAATTCGAGCGAGGCTTCATGGATCACCTAAGCCCTCTTCCCTTAATATTCAGGAGTCTCTATCATGGAGGTTTCACTATACATTGCAATTTTTGAAGATGTAAAATATAACTTCTATTTTTTAAATTAATTTCTATGGGGGTGGGTTAAATTCTATGAGGGATTTAACTTCTATGAGAGTCTTCTAGAGGAACCCCCCCCCCCCCCGCCGCCTATAAAAGAATTTTTTGTTGTGTTTCTTAGAATTTAAATATTCTAACTTACTCGAAAAAAAAAAGGCAGTATATCTTTTATAAATGTAGAAAAAGAAAATTTTGTTAATTGAAATCTAAAATCCGGGCTGGCACTCTCCTGAATTCAATACTGTCTTAAATCACCCATTTGAGATTAGTTTTTAACATCTAAATATCAAAAGAAACAGAACTAAAAATTAATTTCCAAAGCGGATATAGAAGAGTACACCTCTCCCCCCCCCCCACCCCCCCAACAGAAAATTTTAAACTGATCTTCCTCTTACTGTTAAATTATTTTAGGTTACCCGTAAATTATAAATTTTCTATATCTTTAAAAATGGGAGAAAAATAAAATTCTGTTTATTAAATTTCAAAAGCTGGGAGGGGGAGGGCTGTGTCACAGCCACATGAATTAAATACTGCCCCTTGAACACGTTTGAGATAATTTTTTAACACATAAACTTAAAAAAAATAATAACAAATAATTTCCATGGTATACTTAAAGGGAAAAAGCTTCCTACCCTTCCCCCGAATTGGAAGAAAATTACTCGCTGCACTTTCTCTTAGTATTTAATTCTGTTAAGTTTCTCGAAAAGGTTAAATTTGCTATGTTTATTAAAATCAGAGAAAAAATATTATTTTGTTAAATTTCAAAATCCAGGGGCGGTAGATTTCCTTTTTCGAACCACTACAACGCAAATTCAATACTGCCTTCGTCCACCCGTTTTAGATAAAATCTAAACACACAAACCTGAAAAACAAACTGAAAATTAATTTCTATAAATGATTTATTGGGAAAAAACGCCCCCCCCCCCCCCCCGGTTTAGATATAATTTTACCACATAAATATTTAAAAAACTGAAAATTAATTTCCGTGAAGGATTTTGGGGTAAAAGCGCTTCCCCTTCATTCCCCCATCATAAAATTCTTAGCTGTTCATTCTCTTAGTTTTCAATTATTTCAATTATACAAAATAAATAAATAAATAAATAAATAAATAAATAAATAAATAAATAAAATCCGTGGTTTTTAAAAAGAGAATTTTGTCAATTAAATTTCAAAATTCAAGGAGCACTGTTTCATGTATGAAATAAGTTAATAAAAATCGAATTGAAAATATGAACAATTGCCCCCCCCCCCCCTCCAATAAGGACTAATTTAAAATCTTAATCCCATCCTAAATTGATAAATTGTATCCTAAATACACTTCAAAATCTTTTATTGTTCTGCAACAGATAATTATGACCATATTCAAACCATTCATTGCAAAGAAAATTCCACTAATGAATTATAATAATCAAGCCATATTCTAATTTTCCATTAAACATAGAAAAAACCCTAATAATATATTAACCTTATTAATTGAAACTTGGAGGATAACAGCATCGATAAATTCTATGTCTTATGAATAATCTTAAAATAATCGACAACCCTCTATCTTATAAAAATATCAACACGCAGCAGAATCACCTCTTCACCCATTACCCGCATTTAAAATCGTTTATAAACACGACCCCAATGGCGAAGTAAGTAAAGCATCCAAACCGGATATATTGAGTTCGGTCCTTCTCAGAGAAAAACAGAAGCCTACCTAAGTTTACCTTCTAAAAGCTGTAGGTACTTCAGACATTCTCCAAAGATGGCGCCACCAGCGTCATTTTTTTCTAACCGGGAGAACAGCAAAAAATAAAAGCAAGTGAT
The DNA here is from genome assembly GCA_963932465.1 of Maratus speciosus. Taxonomy (NCBI): domain Eukaryota; kingdom Metazoa; phylum Arthropoda; class Arachnida; order Araneae; family Salticidae; genus Maratus; species Maratus speciosus. The sequence goes on along the minus strand of OZ010793.1, from coordinate 57,390,787 downwards.
GCTAGAAAAATAATGCTAGAATAGCAAAAATTAAAAGCAAGTGATGCTAGAAATGTAATGCCAGCATAGCAAAAATTAAAAGCACGTGATGCTAGAAAATTAAAAGCAACTGATGGTAGAAATGTAATGATAGACTAGCAACAAAAAAAAAAAAAAAAAAAAAAAAAAAAAAAGTTTCTATTGCTGGTGAATTACTGCTAGAAAGCAGAAATTACAAGCAAGTGGTGGTCCTGATTGTTGCTAGGCCAGCAAAATATTCAAGAAACACAAGCTGGAATATGTATGCTGGCCAAGCAGTAAAGTGTGCCAATACACACCATGACTTGCTGGGAATTATGGTGGAACCAGCAAATGTGTTATAGTAGTTTATGCTAGTTAACTTTGCTGCGATACAGCATTTAATGCTTGTCTAGCAAACAAATACCAGCATGAATTTCGACCTGTGTAGACAAACATAGAAAGGTAATTTTCTTCCTAATAAATTCACGATTCATTAACTAGAAGATGGATTTATGCGAATCATTACAAAATGGGGCGTGGCTTAAGAGTGTGCGAACCCTGGATTTTAAAAATTATTTTGTACTGATTTAAGGTGGTGAGGAGGGTAAATAAATGTTGATGATTGATAGCATGGCATCCAGGCATCTCTGAAAAATGTTCAAACAAATTCATAAAATCATCAATTTCAATAATCGGTGCAAAAGTATTCTAATGTGACAAATAATTTGGGACGGAGGGAGTAATAATTAATTTTCAGTTTCACTTAGAAAGAAAAGGGTCTGTCAAAATACGTAAAGCATGCTATTCAAACTACTTTAAACAATCTGCGCCTCTATTTTTCACCATTTCTGAGAAAAGGTACATAAAGTTTTTTTTTTTTTTTAAACATATCCGAGATAGAGCTTAAACGGTCCCCTTAATAAGTTAGCCCAGTGCGCAATAAGTAATAAGTGCTATATGCATACTTGCCAACTTTCCCTTAAACTTCCATAAAATGCGAGTTAAATTCACCCAGGTTAAACACGTTTTGAACCAGAAATTTACTAAAGAATTTAATTCAAATAGACTTCATAGAAAAAACATGATTTCAAATATATAATGATACATCAAATAGATTTTCTGGTTAGTATCGCGTATAACCTGGATCAATTTAACTCACATTTTACGGAAGTTTATTTGAATGTTGGCAAGTATGTATATGTAATTTAGTATCGGGCCGAATCGTCTACATCCGAGCTCTTAAATGTAAACAATGTTTTATTTATACGTAAATAATTTGTAAATAAATTGATCGTTAATTTTAATTGAATAAGTTTAGTATTCTTTTTGATAATCTTTCTCACAACGTGCATAATATCATATATATATATATATATCGATGGTGACAGCATATCAAAATAAAAGAACATTTTTTCGAAGTCTGTGCGAGTGGTGATCGAGGTCTAGGAATATTCATCAGCGTATGGACTAAGAACGAGTGCAACAGTATTTGTAATTTTTTTCAGTAAAACTGTATTTAAGTCTTATATTATTTATTTTATGTAGTCTGTTAAAAGTTTCACAATCAGACATTAAATGTATGTATATTGCATAACTAATTTAATTGTACTGGTATGCACCATTTTGTAATCGTATTGTTACAGCGAAAGGAAACAATTCTTCAATTTTAACTGGTGAAGACGCATAAAAATATCAAAAAGTGCAGGTTTTGATATAATTTGAAGGGTTATTTCGACAATATAACCTTGTTGTTATCCTCCTCAGTCCTAAGACAAATATTACGTGGGACCACAAAAACCAGTTTAAAATGACTATAAAACAGTTTAAAAGATGTATTAGTTTATAAATCAGTGGTTATGATATACTTGCATTCATTAAAGGCTAATTCCATGGGTTTTTGTAGTGTAAGTCACGTAGCTGATTTTTGATATGCTCGTTTACCCCCGTTATTTTCGAAAAGTTTGCTTGGCCTTACTCAATTAATGAGATATCTCCGATAAAATAAGTCACACTTTTCGTTCTAAAAATACTGGTAGCCAAAAATCGTAGCTCGTGACTTACACTACAAATACTCATGGAATTAGCCTAAAAAGGTCTAGAAGTTATTTTAACAATTCTCGAAGCATTTAAATTAATTTAAAGTGTGTTCTTTAGTGTCCCCTATAGGCGAAACCAGACTGAGGAGGTTATTTTGAATACTTTGCAATAGATATTGCCTATTTATTTCTGATATTAGAAAATTAAAATGAGTTCAATATTTTTAGTACACCCAGCATGTGGAACAAAACTAAATTTTTTATGTTGTTTATGCCTTCTAAAACAATATTACTTTTTTATGTTATGTTCCTTTCAGGTGGAATTATCCACAGATTCGCTGTCCGTTCTTAAGTCCTGCGGACATGAGTGACAAACTTAACATTATTAAAAAGTTGTGATTTTCAACTGTTTTTCCCGATTAAGATTATTTTTCTGTAAAGTAATTGTACAAGAAAGGAAACGTTTTTTATTTAAATAACTATTTCTTTAAGTTTTCTGGTGACAGAAATATTACTGAAAAGTAAGATTCTTAATACGTCATATATATTTTTTTTTCGTCGGTATGACAAGTTAGTGTATAAAAATTTTATGCATGCTTGACAAATTTAACCTTCATTTTAAAAAGTGCAACAATTTCACAAAAATCAATTCAACATGTTTTAACTCTTTACCTAGTGACGGTAATTAGAAATACCATTGAAATAACTTGTTGTAAAATTAATTTAATTCATCGATTAGTTGTAATATAGTTTAGAATGAGTTATAGATACATTGCTTTATCTTGTTCCAAAAGCATTATTGGTTACACAAAACAAAAACATTTTTAAAACCATGATATCTTTTCAGTTTTTTTGTCGTTGGGAGGGGGGGGGGGGGATTTTTCAATTCGGAAATATTTCTATATTTCTTTTGAAAGAACATTATATTTGTACATTTCCTAATTCTACAAAATACTAAGAAAAATATTTAAAATAAAAGACTTAAGTGGGGTTATAAATATTGCACAAAATCGCTATAAATTCAAATTTAATTAATCCTTCAAGAAAACTTCTAAAATGTATTAAATTATTATGTCAAACTTCTAATGTAGCTTAAACATTTCACGAAAAATGCTTTAGAAGATAAAATTTTCATGAATTCATAATTCAGTACATAAAAGGTTAAACCAGACACTTTCTCTTAAATGTTTGATTAATTAAAAATAAAGTATTTGGCGATCAAAAAGTGTATTCCTGTAACATGATTAGGTCCAGATTGTGCTTGGTAAAAAACATGAAGTTGTACGATAACCCAGGGATAATTTAAGTATGTTCTTCCTCCGCTTCGCTCTCAAATGAAAAAAAAATATATATATATATATAATAATGAATAAAAAATAAATAAAATAAAATGTAAGTGGATCTGTATTATTCGTTGTATACAAAATTAGCGAAACTTAAAATTCGAATGCGAATATAGACAATAAAAAATCCAGGGTGAAAAAAGATAGTAAATTTAGTGGTAATTGTAGGCAAAACGGGAATAATGAGGTTAATTATTTTCGAGTATGAAAACCGAGTTTAAGAGATATATTCTTGATTTTTTAAATGTGTTTTGAAGAGTTAGCGTCAGCGGTTTTTCTCTACAGTATGTAATGACAGAAATAATCAATACTAGAAAATGTAGAAAACCAAACGCTAATCTAAGATTTTTTTATCAGCAATCAACATATCGTTGTCTGGCCAAATTACAGTTATTGGTTTATTCGATGTATATGAATTTTAAGACACATGAAACAGATTTTTTTTTTCAGCAAAAGAAAGGGAAAAAAAACGAAAGCTTGACGGACGGCTCGCTGAGTGCGTATTTCCAAAACATTAATTTTGAATGTCATTATACTGTTTAATTTAAGTGAGAATTATAAATATGTTCCTTTTTAAATGAGGTCTATAAAAAGGAAAACAAAATAAAATAGCAGGGCTTGTAAATTCTCCAATTTAAATTTTATGCAAGTTAGCATCTAGTTAGTCGTAATAATTACACCATGTAACACAATTTCTGTTTCTGGGTCAATTAATATCATTTTCTAATTGGTTCTAACATAAAAACATGAAAACACTTTACTTTAAGAAAGAGAAACAACGTATAAGCACACAAATATAAATATATATTTGTGGCAAATGCGACCTGAGGTTGCAATTGCCGTTGACAGTAGACCTGTAAGGTACGCCTTTCTGGCTCTTTACACCCCCCTCCCCCCGACCTCCTTTTACTTGAAGTTTTAATTTTACCATTGATTTTTAAGCACTGATGATGAAACCTTAGAGGTTTCGAAACAGCTGTGTGCTTTATATATATATATTTATATTTGTTTTTTTATACGTTGTTTCTCTTTCTTAATATATTGGCACAAAGTACAATCCTTCCCCACTTTTTATGAACAACTTTGCTTTTGTTGTCAGTACAACTATAAGTTGAAATTTGCGTATTGTCATTAAGGAAACGAAAGGAAACAGCTATCGGAAAAATCTCATTGACCGTTGGTACCTTGAAAATACAAAAACTAAACAAAAAAAAAGTAAAAGTTGGCAGCTACATAAATACCACTGTGACAGCGACAAAAGCGAAGTTTCAGGGTATAACTACTCTTTTTCTACATATTTACTGCTTATTAAAACAGAAACTATACTGTCAAATCAGAAATAAAACATTTTTGAAAATCTGTTTCATAGTTGTATCGTCCGTAGGCTAGACGATTCTCTATGCAAATACATATTTACAAATACACTATTTACAAAAAGGTGTCCTTACATACACTGTCACTACCTCATGCCTATAAACGAACTAGGATATTCAGTACCTGCGTATAATGGGAAATGCGGGCAGGGCTATTTCTTTATTCCAAATTTTTTTTTTCTAATTGCATATTTAACCTTCCGTCTACCAGACGGGTCCATTGGACCCGACATGTACATTCAAAATATTTATTCAAACCAGAAATTTCTTCAAAAGAAACTAAATGTATAAATCAGACAATAATAAGTTAAATAAACAAATTAAATAGTTTTAAGTAAAAATTCTGGTGTAGAATGTTTTTATAAAACTTGAGTAAAATTTCCGGTAGTTCTAGGGTTAACCTCTTCGGTTCCTGGGTCAACCATACGGGGACTTTTGTACTTTTCTTTATAAAAATTAAAATGCCCGATTTTTTTACATTTTCACATCGCTTCTTAATAGCGGAATGCTTTTTTGCGTTCAAAGCAAACGAATAAATGCTAGCATCTATGCTGATTCCCATAATGAATTCCCATAAAGCTGAATAAATGTTATTTACATCTGAGCTTGCAAAATGCCTAAAAATGCCCAAAAGACAGTATGACCAAGAAAGTGACCATAATTATTTAACTTAAATCTTTTTCAATAAATATTTTTTGAGAATTTGTAGATTATTTACTCTTAAATTTGCGATTGCATTAATTTAGGTTAATGGTTATTAAATTGATGTTTTTAAGGGATTTGTAGTTTTAGATCCATATTTATGAACCTAAATTCCTAAGCGCTTAAAGGATAATTTTCAGAAAAGATATTTTTTCAGTCATTTACGATGTCATTTTGTTTGGAAAAAACCCAATGAATAACCATTTGTATTATTATTTCAGCTTCGGAACTGAAGATGTTAAAACATCCGTCGTTTGACAGACGAATGGTCAGCATTTACGTTTGTATTTTGAAGTCTCGTTTAGTTCTTTTTGTCTTGAGCTATTTAAACACAATGAAGTGTTTTCATTGCACAAAAACGTTTCATGTGGTACACATATCACTCCGGACTTAGTTTTAACGTTTTAAAGCCATTTCCTTAAATTAAAATAGATGTCGAATAATGGAAACATTAAAATATCGTTATAATATTATATGTAATAAAGTATTAAAAACTCTAAAGTAGATTGAAATATGTATTTGTTTCATTTGGATGCTAAGCCCAAGTTCTACCTCTCAAAATTTTACATTTTAGTAATTTATTAGCCGAAAATTATATTTTATGATGAATCTTAAAAAAGAAATAAAGTGCGCAAATCTAAATCCAGATTTAGTTTCTGGAAAATAATTCAAAATGTTTATCTATATCTGATTCTTTAACGTTTATTTAGAAAGTAAATCTCGAAGGTTTGTGCTGCTGATTCAATTAATGAATTTGGAGAAAATTTGCCTCTTGGAGTGGTCAATTGCTATGAATAATTTTATGAATTCTTTACCGGTCTGTTTATGGTTAAGAAGTAATAAACTTATTTAAACATCGCAAATTTATCTAAAAATAAATATGTCGTAAAGAGGCCTGAGAATGAAACATTTTCTGTTGTGATTTCACAAATAAGTTTATTATATTTATTCCCCAATAGGTTTGTTTCAAATAGACTATTATCTCATATACACTACATATATCATAGGCTAATTGCGAAATCCGGCTCTTTGCAAAGAGCCTGTTGTTGCAAAGAACTGTTTGCGAAGAGGCCGGCTAATTGGAGAATCATCTTGCTTTTCTCAATTGGCCTGATATTTTTCAGGCTTGTTGCAAAGAACCTAAGCAAATTTAGGCTCATTGGAAAATGATAATTTGTTTCTCAATCAGCAGTTCTTTAACCGTTTACTTTATGTCCTGTATTTAACGAACTTATTTAATTGTCGGTAATTGCTTTGAAAAATAAATATATCCTTAAAAAGTAAAATTGAAATACTTATGTCTGCGATACAATCTTTCAATACTATGAATATATTTACCACATTCTGTTTGTTTTAAGTAGAATTTAATTTCATCTTCAATGTAGGGGTCGTACTTTACATGAAAAATTTCAGGATTGTTACCAGTATTTGTTTAAAGAAAAGTAAATCCAGGTTAAACACTAAAATATATCGCTTTATTTATGAAGCGATTTTCCATAAAAAAATAGTGATACCGAAGAATTTCCTGATCGTGAAATTTCAGGACATGTACGACCCGTGTAACAATGTATCCATCCTCTAATAAATAAAGGCATCTAAAACGAAATTAAATAACTGACAAACCTGATATTGGGGACAAATTAACCCATTAACCGCCAAAACTATTACGATAGAAATTTTCAAACTTCTTGTTGAAAGTAGTTTCCCACCACAAATTCATTAAGTTAAAATTTCGCTTTACTAAAATAGAAAAATTCCTGCCAATAAATAAGACATTTTTTTTTAAATTCTAAAATAGTGGTGCTAATGTAATTAATTCATTGCATGAGCAATTATTTTGACTGTTGCGTGAACGCAACGTAAGCGGTTAATGGGTTAACAAAAAATTATTCATTTTCAAAATAGCATTTTATTTGCTGACAATAGAAAATACTGATTTTTTTATTATTGTTTTATAGGTACGTTCGTAATTATATAAATACGTAACATCTACAATGGTCGTCTGGTCCGTCCATCTGTCCGCATATAACAGTGCAAAAAATATACCAAACAAATGATTTGAAATATAATATATAGAATCGCTGTAGAATTTTGTCGAGTCATTTCAAATTTTATGAAAATCCAATCAAAACTTAAAAAAGATATTTATAAAATATTTCTTCATTCTATTAATTCCAATCAAACGTCCTTAATTAAATGATATCACACGATAGGTAATAAATTTAGGTTGCCATGTGATTTTTCTATTAAATCCTATCATACAACATTAAATCAATGATATCTCATGATAGGACATGATTCTAGGTTGGTATGGTGATGACGTTCTATTTAAGATGGAGTCCTATTATTTTCGTATTATATAGAATCGTAATAAGTTATGTATTCATGCATTTTTGCATAAGAGTGCAACAGCTACTGCACCATGATATGAATATTTATAACACTAGTTATAGTACAAACCAACTCATTTGCCACGTTTGAAGTACAATTTCTGATTTGTTTAATATATTAAATCGTATACAACAAGAAAGTCTTGATTTTTATATTCAGCTTTAAAGAAGTTTCATTCATTTTTAATTTAAATTTACATAAAAAAAAACGTTATCGCGAAAACAAGTAAATCTTTTTAAATATTGCTAGAGATTTTAAAAATGCATTGTATTCCATTTCAAACGCTAATGATTGTTTTATTAACACTAGAACTACCGGAAATTTGAGTAAAGTTTTATGAAAATATCTCGCACCGGAATTTTGTTTTAGAACAGTTTAACTTTATTATTAAACGTTTTTATTCATTGTATCTCTTAAACTTATGTCATAATCAAATTTCTAGTTTGAACCGAAACATATTCCTATGGTAGCAGTCAAAATGACGCCTCACGGTAGTTCTAGTGTTAAAAGATTTTCTATTTTTAACAATAAATTACTTATCATACTGATTCACTGATGAAAGGTTGGAATATTAATAAAAAAAAATGTGATTACTGTAAGATAACAGTTAATGTGACTGAAAAATACTCATATTCTTATTCTTATTCTTATTTGTTTTGTTGTTGTTGTTCTCTACAAAAGATATCAATTAATACATATAACATTTAACTAAACAAATCGGAAATTGTACGTCAAACGTGGCAACTGATCGTTGCGCAATAGCTGTTGGACTCTTATGCTTAAATATATGAATACAAAATTTATTACGATTCTTTATATTAAATTCAGAAATAATATGATTCCATCTTAAATAAGACGTCGTCACTATGGCAACCTAAAATTATCACCTATCATGAGATATCACTGAATTAATTAGGTATGATAATTTAACAGAATGAAGAAAACTTTTATTAATATCTTTTTATGTTTTGTTTCGATTTTCATAAAATTTTAAAGGACTCGACAAAATTCTGCAAAGATTATATGTATTCAATTTCGAACCATTCGGTTGGGTAGTTTCTGTGCTGTTACATGTGGATTGATGGACGGACCAGACGACGACTATAGGTGCTACGTATTTATGTAATTACGAACACACCTAAAACTGAAGAAGAAAAATTAATGGACATGGATAAATTTTTAAATATTACAAAATTACAAAATAAGATAACATTGCTTAAAACTGAATTAATACTTAATGTTTTTAGGCTATATATTAAATTAAACATAAATATATTTGACCTACGTGTGGAATTTAAATAACAATTTTATTTAAATTATTTTAAAACATGTTTGTTATATTTTTACAGTATTGGAAGAGAGAAAAATAATCAGTCTCCTTTAATTGGGAGGCAATTAATTATATAAATTGATAACGTTACGACTATATTTAATGTGCGCATGAGCTGCAAATTAGGAGGCGTCTACCCGTTTAAATATGAACTATACCGCGGAACACATACAGAGAAATGGGTTACATAGAGAAAAAAAGTTGAACGTTTTCCCATCTTTCTAAGCTGCGTTTCACAGAAATTTTGCCAACTTACTTATTTTAGTAATTAATCTAAAATATATATTTATATCATGTTTTCAAATATTTAAAATGAATTCCAGCTTTTGTGCTTTTTTAGTGGGTTAAAATCGCTGGCGAAGATTGGGAAAAAAATCAAGTAACTTAACCCCTTAAGGATCGCTTTATATTTGAAAAAACCATCAGAAAAGTACATAACTTTTTTATTACAGAAATTTAATAATTATAAAGTTTCTACATAAAATATGCAAAAGGTAAAAAAAAAGATGTTATACGACAATATTACACTTGTATAAAAGCCATCATGCGAGAAATCTGTATCTTAAAGTTTGCTTTACACCATACAAATTAATGCGAATATGACCTTTATTTTTCACATCTTATATCTTTATTTATCATCATCGCATATTTTTTTTTCCAAATAATATTTAAAATAACATATATACATTAAATCGTAATTATTAATATATTTTTTGTGCGATATAATTCGAAATATGCAATACAAAGCCCTTTACAACCAGCGCCAAAAACCAAACCCAGACTGTGATATTCAAAGACCAACATGATATGCCAGTTAAATGTTTCTGTTTTCAGAAGTTTTTTCAAGCAATTAAATCTCCAGCCATGAAATATGGTGGGTACGAGAAATAACGAACGACACCTCAGCCCGTGATATTGACGGGAGGAGAATTAAGGGGTTACATAACCCCTAATTTTTTCATAAATTTATTAGTGAATGCCTAATAAGCTCTAAATATGTATTGTCGATATCCTTTTAAAATCAATCAAGTTTGAAATTTCCATGTCACATAGTTTTCCAGAAAAACGGTTGTGACAAACGGACAAACAGACACACGAGTGATCGTTTTCATCTTTTATGTACGGAATCCTAAAGCTCGTCAAATATTTCAAATATGAGCATCAGAAGCATTTAGACTTGGCTTCATCTATCCTTAACGGAATTTACAGACGTCTACGTGCGATAGATGTCTTAAGCTGTCCCCGAAAATTAAAACGAGAAACATATTTTTTTTTAAATTTAGACATTACATTTATTCTCAGCTACCAAATTTAAAGTAATTTGGACCTGGAGTTTGATAATTACGAATAATACAGATTTTGATTCGATAAAGTTAATTTATATTTGATATACTTTCATTTATGCGTGTGTTTTTATAGTACTTCATGTGACGCAATTATAGGAAGAACTAAACTATGTCTGGTTTTGAATCATTCGTATGATATCTGTTTATTAAAAAAATAATTTTTGATCATGTTATTTTTCTATAACACCGTAATTTTGTAAATCTCAAACTTTTACGATTTTAAATAAAATTTATGGAATAACGTTACGAAACAAATTATAACATATAACCTATAATAACTGCATTCGATGCATAAATACTATCATTAATCTTCCAGAGAAACTTTTTCCTGGATGTTTATTTTTTAGTTACCCTTAAATAATCGTTCAAGTGCGAGTGTGACTCGCGCACAGACGGTTCAGTACAATAAATATATTTATTAGTAATTTTGTAAATCTCAAACATTTACGATTTTAAATAAAATTTATGGAATAACGTTAGGAAAGAAATTGTAACATATAACCTATAAAAAACTGCATTCGATGCGAAAATACTGCCATTAAACTACCAGAGAAACTTTTTCCGGGATGTTTATTTTTTAGTTATGTTTAATTAATCGTTCAAGTGCGAGTGTGACTCGCGTACAGACGTTTAGTACAATAAATATAACTATAATAAGTAACTGTAGTATTATACAAAATATTTACTAAAAGAAATATAAGTTGTAATCTAGGCTTTTAAAACCGATTACGCGTGCAGTACGCCGCCTGTATCTTTGCGCATGTTCAAACCGTCAGCTTCCTTAACCCCTTGGGGACGAGCGACACGGTATACGTGCCACATGAAGCGCTCAGAATCCTTGTTTTTTCTCACCAGTAAAATTTTACTGTAAAATTTGCTTTTTTGAATCAGCGCATTTTCTCGAAAGACACAAATTTCTGTTTTTAAAAAACGGTGACAAAAGATTAAAAATTTCGCAAAAGGCTCCCGTCCCGAAGGGGTTAACCCTTAAATGCATATGGTATCGTTTTTGATACAATAATTGTTCCCTATTTATTGGATTTTTTATTCACATATTCCGTATTTCCACCAGAAAAATAAAAAGGAAAATTTCACTCCATTTAATAACAGCCATTTCGTTATTAAATAAACCGAAATTTACCATTTATATTTTCTGGTATGATTTCCGATTCTCTCAATTATGAAATTTCGGGAACGCATTATACCCTATGCATTTAAGGGTTAAAGGTTATATCTTGGCTAGTTACCAACAATTTATTTCGAGAATCATTATAAACAGTCTTTTTATACTTCTTCGATGATAGATATCTTGAGCATGGAACTATTAATAAAGAGGAAGTGACATATCCTTTAAATAGTGAAGCTTCAACTGTAACCGCTGTCACAGGGTTTGTTTACCGCCGTACCTCGAGAGTGGCTTAACTCTCTTGATGAGCGCCGGCAAATCAGTGTTGCCAGATTGGGGACTTTTTTGTCCCCAGATTGTTGATTGTCGCCGGCTTTTTGAAATAGAAATATCCGGCCTATTTAAAAATAGATTAAAAATTCTCAAAAATAAGTAGAATTATACTATTTTAAAAAAGTGGTGACAATCAATTAAACTGAATTAAAAAAACCCTCAATCTGGCAACACTGCGCAAATTGAAATTTCTGTGTAAAGGATAAATGCTATTTTCTCAAAAACTATGTGACCCAGGGTAATCGCTGCAGTTTCCCAGTTGCAGTTCAATAAATTTCTACAACTCCTAATTTTTCATAATTTCATTTTCACTAGATACAGAAATAGAGGAGGGGAATATTTTTGCTTTACATTTTCGATGATATGTAAAAGGTTTTGATTTGATAAAATGGTGCGACATAGAATTAAAAAATAATCGTCAGTGGCAGCCCTGAGAGAAACATAATTTGAAAGATGTATATTTTACTCATTTTATTGAAACATTTGGCCTGACAATAGTCGAACATATTAAGCAATTAAAATGGTCATATTGGCAAGAAATAATGCATTAATAGACGTGACATAGTCATTCTGTAGCCTTTCAACAATCGAGTACCGAACTTCAATTTGGATTTATTGATTATTTTGAACATTAATAAATATATATATTTATTTCTTTTCAGAATGGTATTTTATCGGCACGGAAAATAAATTATTCAGTTCTTAATTACTTCTGTTTTTTTTAAACTAAAAGTGTTACTAGAGTTTTCAATATTTTTAAATATTTTTGTGTGATTCAAAAATCGCATGAAACAAGAAATTGTTTCGATTTTTCAGTTTTATAGATGTTTCCACATTTTTTATTAATTTGAATTTACATAAAAAAGTTATCGCAAAAACAATTAAATCTTTTTAAATGTTGCTAGTAAAAATAATAGAAAATTCTGTGTATGTCATTTCTAATGATAACAATTTGTTTTATTCTTTGTTTTCTATTTTTTAAGAATAAATTGCATGTCACATTTGATTCACTCATGAAAGTTTGAGATATTAAATGTATGCTTTCATTATAATTAGCAGGATTATTTCTTTGCATCTCTTTCTTATCTCTTACTTATCATTTTGAATACTTTTGCCACTGCCATAGCCCACTTACTTCCGATAATTGAAAATTTAAATCTGTTGTAACTTTTTTTAGAAAATCGGGCATGTGGAACAAAACTGAACTTTTTTCTTTGCTTTAAATGAGTTCTAAAACAATTTTACTTTTTTTATGCTATGTTTCTTCAGGTGCAACCTCCTGCCGTTTGCTACCGCTAAATTCTGCGTGCTTAGGATGGTGTTTTCATTTTATCAAACAGTTGTCTTCAGCAATTGTTTTTCAGGATTCAATATGTATAACATGAAACCCCTGAACAAGCGGAATGAGTTTTAATTTAAAATAAATATTCAATTTAGTTTTCCTGGATCGAAAGAAAAATCGAACATTAATAAAACGTAAGAATTTTAATCCATCATAGTGATGGGCGATTCTCGAAAATTCGACAATCGAGAAAAATCGTCATCGTAAAAAATCACAATCGATACAGCCAACGATTAATTCCTAGAATCTGCAATCCAATTTACAATCGATTATAACGAGGGAAGCTAAAAACAATTGTTGGAAAACTTAGCTATTATTCTGGCCGAAATTTTCATAGTAGTGATAGGGTTTGCTCGATAATTATGCTATCGTAATTATTTTCTCCTGATTTAAGCTTAAGGGGTTACTTCAGTCAATTGAAAAGACCTGCTCGCTAATGCTGATCTTATGGAAGAAATTTATAAAGATATCTCATGTGAATTTCAGTATTTTAAAATGATTTTCTTTGCATTGGAATAAATTCCCCTTTCTTCTTCATGAAACTGCAATGTCCAAATCGCGTAACTATGGCGCATTTGATGAATCAAATAACCTTTCTACTTTTTAAATAACTCCAAAAAGTTTGATACAGTTTAAAGTTCCCCTAAATGTCAAATACTGTGGAATTTCTCCATTGATCGAAAACAAAAGTTTCTTTCGAAAAACGTAAGGATAGTATTATAAAGATACCTGCCAAGAGGAAACCTGCCGAACACAGAAACTGTTTTTCAGTACCTAGCGATTCCAACGTGACTCTTTAAGTCTGTATCGAAATCCAAAGTAGCTACTTTATGACACATTTAAAAACTCATTTTTTATTTTAGACGCATTAGCTAGAATCGATTAGCATTTCCCTCTTTTCGATGAAGGAAAAATGTTTGATACAAATTAAAGTTCCCTAAATGTCTAAAGTGTATCAAATGCTGTGGAATTTCTCCGTTTATCGAAAACAAGACAGCTTTATCGAAAAACGTAAGGATAACCAGACATATATAACTACTGAAAGGGAACCTGCCTAACACAGAAATTGTTTTCCAGTGCCTAGCGATTCCAACATGATTCTTCAAGTCTGTATCGAAATCCAAAGTAGCTAGTTTCTGACACATTTACTAGCTCATTTTTTATTTTAGGCGCATTAGCTAGAATCGATTAGCATTTTCTTCTTTTCGATAAAGGCAGAAGGTTTGATACAAGTGAAAGTTCCCTAAATGTCTAAAGTGTGTCTAATGCTGTGGAATTTCTCCGTTTATCGAGAAACATAAGGGCAACCAGACAAATATAACTGCTAAAAGGGAACCTGTCTATCACGGAAATTGTTTTCCAGTGCCTAGGGATTCCAACATGTCTCTTCAAGTCTGTATCAAAATCCAAAGTAGCTAGTTTCTAACACATTTACTAGCTCATTTTTTAATTTAGGCGCATTAGCTAGAATCGATTAGCATTTTCTTCTTTTCGATAAAGGCAGAAGGTTTGATACAAGTGAAAGTTCCCTAAATGTCTAAAGTGTGTCTAATGCTGTTGAATTTCTCCGTTTATCGAAAACAAAGGAGTGTTATCGAAAAATAGAAAAGTAAACAGACAAATATATCCGCTAATAGGGGATTCTATAGCTAAAATAAAACATCAATGGACTTCATTTTTAGTATTTTGGATAATTTTAATTTTCCAATCCTTACCAACGTGGTATTAGATGATGGGTCTGGAAAAGGTAGAAGAAACGCCCCCCCCCCCCAAAAAAGGGGGCATTATTCCCCAAATTGACAGTAGGGCAGACAAGGATGAAAGTTAACGTCATGTAACAGAGGACTAGGGGAAGGTGAGAATGATAAAAAAACTAAACCATTGAATAAGAAAAAAATTGAAGAAAAAGAAAAATGGTAAAAGAACAAGTGAAGCGTGTGATTAGAGCCAGACAAATGAAGAGGGGCCCGATGGGCCACAGCTGGTCCAGAATGAGTGCTCAAGTAGTCAGAATGGGTCAAGAACTTGGAGAATAGTATCTACAATGAAGAAAAATAATGAGACAAAACATTATGAAAAACAGATGAAAAATACCAATAACCTGAGGCTAAAAGTAAAATATTTCAATGGGTCGTGTCCCCTGGTTGTAGTAAAACTAAAATTAATACGAGAAGATAGGGGAGAGTGAAAAGACTTTATTTTGTGAATTTTATAATTTTTGGACAAACAGTATACTAAAGGTTTGAAGAAACAAAACTTTAAAGCGCCCTCTTGAGGCGAAGAAAGGAGTTAAAATTAAGAAACATATGTCCATATTTTTTATTCGATTTTAGACACAATTTGATGTTAGTCTTATAATTTTCCTATGAGTGCAAGATACCGTACCACAGTACGAAAAAAACCGCCGCTAAGTATATTCCTTTAGAACATTTTAAGCCCAGGGGTCTAAAATTAACGGTGGATTGACAAAAGAAAGGTAGATTTAGAAAGGTTATGAGATTAACCTTATTTTAATATGGTACATGAGTGGGGTAAAATAATTTTGAAAAATCCTCTTTCCTGAGGCGGCACTTAAAATCTTGAAAACACATAATTTGCAGTGCAGCTTTGTTTTAACAATAGCATTCTAATATTACGAGATATGGGACAGCTTAGGAGGGCTAAAATAAGAGAAACAAAATCAAAGAGAAACTGGCGCCGCCAAATTCACTAGAAAACTTCTATATCAACAACTGAAACCCGAACTGATAACTTAAACCTCTATGCCTCCTAACCCATATCGGTTAATAACAAAAGCGAATGGAAAAGAACATGTACTCCTTCGGAAAATCATGACTTACACCAGAAGCGCGGTAAGTTTGACTCTTCTGAAAGCTTCCTTTCTCTCGCCCTCTCTCTCGCACTCCGAGATACATTTTCTGCTGCTGCAAACTACTCATTTACCTCGAGGAGAGAACTCTCTCGATGGCAAACCTCTCGCTTGCTTCGAGATATCTCATCGATTGTAACTCATCGCTTCCCATTGCCATTCTCGTTTCTCGCTCTCTGTCTCTGTTCAACATTTCATATGACATTGTCGAGAATGAGAAATCAGTTTTCGTCCTTCCTCGAAATGTTACTCTCGATGATTGTCATTTCATGCGCGGCCAAGAAGGGCCGAGATGAGATATCGAGGTGCGAGCTGGACAGAGAAATAGGCATACAATGATCTGTGAAATTAAGCTTTAATTTTCAATGTTTTTCTTATTTTAGCCCTACCAAGCTGTCACATACGCGGAGGCTTTTTCAGGAAGGCTCACGTTTTCAACACCAGCATTGGCGAGTTTGCGAAAACGAAAACGTTCAGCCAGCTCTAACGCCCATCGTCGTCTTGTGTTTTGTTTTGAACCGAAATGGCGGAAGACGAACTAGCATATTTTAGAAGATCAGTCCTACCTAAATTAAAGAAATATTTTCAATTATGTGTTCTAGAAAGAAATCTTCTTCGAAAGAAATTGTATTACGAACTCTTATACTCTGTTTTACCTTTATTACTTTTCATGATATAGACTAAAATTTTGATTACTTGATCCCCTCCAAATTCTACATTTTCATTCCATTGAGTATTATTAATTCAATACCTGTTAAACAAAAACTCATTACCTTCATAAATCTAGATATTTGATTATATATAAAGATGGATTTATAGGGATGATGAATTAATGCAGTTTCGGTGCATTTTGACGTATATAAGCACAGATTAAAAAAAAATACCTGTGGCAGAAAATTACTATAATTTCTGCGATGAACTTATATAATTAATACCAAATCATTCTGCAGAAACAGTACCCGAAGTCGAGTGAAAATAGGCTAAACCAGGAAAAAAAAATCACACCCCCAACCAGGATGTTTAGAAATTGCCTTTTTAATGTGAGATGAAATTCTTAAGGGGAGGTGGGGTAGAAAGAAAATTGAATGAATATCTTTTGTTACTTCAAAATAACAAATAAAATCACTAGAGAAAATTTTTAACTATGTATGGTAGTGAGGGGTTGTAGATTTAAATAGTTAACAAATAGAAAAATAAACCAAAAAATTAAAAACTTGGAATATTTAACTTTTTTTATTTATTTTTTCTTGGGGGGGGGGGGAGAATTTGAATAATGGGTCCTTTAGTTATAGTTACGTCAAAATAATAAATAAGACAGAAAAATTTTTAAAAAATGCAAAGAATTGAAAAAAAAGAAAAACGAAAGCGTGTGCACAAAAGGTTAATCCTGATTTTTTTATTTTTTTATTTATTATTATTTTTTAATCTTTCACTCTATTTCTTCCCTTTTCTTTTTTTATGGTAAATTTTTTATTTGTTATTTAAAAATCAGCAGATAGAGCAACACACAATTTTAACTAATCTTTTCTGCAAGGCAACAATGAATTTTAAATGGTCAAAAAATAGTCTGCTGGTAGGGAGGGTGGGGGGGGGGGGAATAAGAGAAAATTCGAAATGGGAAGTTGCCTCAGACGATTGATCATTATTTTATTGCCACTTCAACTTAATAAATAGTGCGATATGTGTGCAGAATGATGAAAAATAGAGTGTGTGTGTGTGTGTCTAGGGGGGGGGGGGGAGAGGGATTTCATACGAGAGAATTTAGATGATTTATTCAAATATGACGAATGACTATTTTAAATTAACAAATAAAACAACTAGGACGAAATAATATTTAAAAATGTTGCAAAAATTTTAAAATAAAAAACTGAAGAATTTTAAAGATTTTTAATTTTGTGCGCTGGGGGCAGACCAATGTTTTTATAATAAAAACTCAAATAATGATAAAGATTTAACAGCATTAAAATGTAATAGCAATTGATTTAATAGCATGCATCAACTTGCAATTATTTTAACTGATTTTAATTGCAAGATACAGCTAAATAATTTATGATTTATCGTTCAATCTAATTATAATCGACTTTATTTTAGTTTCATTAACGTCTAATCGCAATTAAATTAAGAAGAATTAATTTTTAATGAATTATTTCAGTGAAAATATGTTTTATTAATGCAATCAGCACGTCACACAATTATGCCACTTAATTAAAAAACTAAATTAATTCAGTAGTAATGCTAATAAAACTAAGTTCAATTGCATCATAAAAACATGATCAATAGAATTATATTTATTACGAAAAAATCTTTACGTCTGTTTTTATTTTTCCTAAAAAATAAAATACGTTCTCAATTTCTTCGAACATAGCGAATTAATGAAATAAATTAATATTATTGAACTGAAAAACATAACTTATGTTTGAATTACATATATTGTGCAATTAAAAGCATTTTAATGCGAAACAGCTCTTCGTTTTAAAAGCAAAAAGATCTCAGCAAAGGAATGGGGTTGCTGTTCGTTACGCGTAAGACGTCAGGAACAAGAAAATGTGCGTAGCATTGAATTCATCCCCGCGCCAACCGTAACTCTGGCGATAAAGTGCTCAAAACGTGAGCCTTCTTGAAAAAGCTACCCGGAGCTGTCCGATAAATATTATTTATTAAATATAAAAATTTCAAAGAGGAAGGTGGGTCGGGTGAATTCCGAGGACGTGAGAGTGGGCGGGGCGCAATAAAAAAAATTTACTGAACTCTTCCTGTGACATATTATCGAAAAGCCCTTTGACAACTCTTTCATATTATGAACCTTTCTTCCCCCGAAGGTGAAATTCGGGGGGTGGGGAGGGGGCGAACAAAGTTTTATAACCGTAGCCGATTTCTATAATAAATTTAAATATCATTTAAGATGCGGGTATTTTATGCAGTCTTCCGGTAAATATTATTTATTGAACATAAAAATTTTAAAGTGGGGGCTGCGTAAATTCCGGGGCGAAAGAGTGGGCCCAGGGGGGGGGAGCAATTTTCAAACTTTTTTGGACCGTCATATGTGATATGTTATCGGAAAGCTCTGGAATGACTCTTTCATATTATGAGACTTTATTCCTCCCCTCCCCAATTTGGCCCCCACTGCGGGGGGTAGTTTTTTCCGTTTTTATCATTTTAGATCGGATTTTTTTATGGAGCCCTCCGATAAGTATTATTTATAATATATGAAATTTCAGGACACTTTTCTAAATTTAGCCAAGACCCCTCATGTGACATATCGTTGGACAGGTTTGTGACTACTTATTGATGTTATGCACTTCCGGTGGCCGTACCAACCACTTTGCCCCCCGGGAGCACTTTTCCCCAATTTAGCCAAGACACCTCATGTGAGATATCGTTGGAAAGGTCTGTGACTACTTATTGATGTTATGCACCTCCGGTGACAGTCCCCCCACTTTGCCCCCCCCCCCGGGGGACATTTTTTCAAATTTAGCCTAGACCCCTCAGGTGAGATATCGTTGGAAAGGTCTGTGACTACTTATTGATGTTATGCTCCTCCGGTGTCCGTCCCCCCACTTTGCCCCCCCCCCTGGAGACACTTTTCCAAAAATATAGCCAAGACCTCACAAGTGAGATATCGTTGGAAAGGTTTGTGACTACTTATTGATGTTATGCTCCTCCGGTGTCCGTCCCCCCACTTTGCTCCCCCCGAGAGACACTTTTTCAAATTTAGCCAAGACCCCACATGTGAGATATTGTTGGAAAGGTCTGTGACTACTTATTGATGTTCTGCACTTCCGGTGACCGCCCCCCACTTTTTTCCCACGGGGGACACTTTTCTAAATTTAGCTGAGACCCCTCATGTGACATATTGTTGGAAAGGCCTATGACCACTTACTCATGTTATCCATTTCCCGCACTCCTCCCCCCTCTATGCCCCCACGGGAAGGGCATTTTTATAAATTCAGATCCAGACCACTCATGTGACATATGGTTCGAAAGGCCTAAACATCTGTGACGACTTATTCATATTATGCAGCTACTGTGCCCCTCCGCTCACTTTGACCCCCTCCCCCAAGAGATCTGGTCCGAGATTCGTTCGTTTCGAGATTATATTTTTTACAAGATTTTGTAGTGCGTGCACACCAACTATACGGTATCGTATAATAGCGGGTAACCTGTTCGTGATTTCATATTACAAGATTACATATAACTTAGGGGCTCCGATTAAAGGAGGGTCCACTAACAGGGGAAGTCACCTAGTCTTTATTAACGCCGACTCATTCCAGTTCACCCGCAGACGATTCTTGATAAATGTGTGACGTATATAATATATAATATATGATGCATAAAAGCAATTGGCAAACTGGAGTCATCGAGAAAAAAATTACACAATCGAGAAATATCGAGATGTCCATACAATTGAGAAAATCGAGAAAAACATCTCGTTATCGCCCATTACTAATCCATCACATGATATAGTTTTTACTTCACGAAGATAATATAAGGTTAGTTGGGGCAACTGGGCCATGATTTTCCAATGTGACACTGGAGCTTCTGACAATTCAGCTTCAAAAAGCTAATGTTCATTTGAATTAAAGTCTGAACTTCTGTAAATGTGTTCAGTTAGGTTCTCTCTATCAGACAGAAATGATCAAAATTACATTTAATATATAAAAATATGCATATTTCATCTTTCTTTCCTCGCGGGTCCAGTTGCCCCAAAAAATGGGGTAACTGGACCGGGGGGGTCAATGTTCCACACGCGTTTATTTTTTTTCATATCGGATATCAAGTCCTTTTTGAAAAAGTGTAAACAACTTAAAAAATTTTTAAACCAGGCATATCATCTAAATTATATGTCAATAAACAGCGTTGTAAGGGAAACCTTTGCTGTCAATGTGTCTAAAAAAGCACTAAAATTGAAAATATTAGATTTATTTATGCCAAAAACATAAAACTTAATAAGTACTTATGTACTTTAGTATAGATAATAAGTTTAAAAGTAACATGAGTATTTTAAGGAAAAAAAATAGCAAGTTAAATGTATGAACAAACGGCTACGTAAGTACTTAAGTACTTTATCTTTATACAGGAGTCGCGTTATATAGGGAAATTTTTATTGTTCCTACCAGAACCCTTAATGAGTTACGTTCATGATAATTTTATTTAACATATTCTAAAGAAAGGTGCGATGAAGATATTATTTTCAAAATAGTGGTAGGAACGATAAAAATTTCCCCGAATGCGACGCCTGTGTATAGTACAATTTCAAGGTCTGGCTATCTCGCTTTCAGGGGCAAGGTACTTGCATTCGTAAAATGTTGCAATAATTTAGTGACACCAATATTTGCAAGAGAATCTATGTGAAAACAAGTAAAAGTATATTTTCGCGTACTTAATAAAGTTTAAATTTTCATTATAAAATTCGGGTGCCAATGTGGCAATTAGGAATTAAAGTTAAGTGATGCCATAACGGCATCACCGCCTTTCAAGGGGTCAAGAAATTTGGTTTGATGCCACTCAATATGCTTTTTTTTTATTTCATTACCTAATTTTAATAAGGTATTCTATCATTTTCTTTATTGTCAGCTAAAAACAGTTGAGAAATTTACTTCTCGTAGTAAGAGAAACTCAAAAAAATTATTTATAACTATTGGGGTAACTGGATCCAGCATGGTCAAGTTACCCCGGACACATGTCCCAGTTACCCCATTCTTTAAAAATTTATGGGGTAACTGGGACACCGGGCTTACATTTGCAACATGAAGTAAATATGTATAGATACCTAATAATAATTATGTAGATATATGTCTAATCTTTAAAAAAAAGAGGGGGCATTTTTCACAAAAGCTAAAACTTAAAAAACACCAACAGATTTTTATAAAATAGCCTATGCCCAGTTACCTCGTGGGTCCAGTTACCCCAACTAACCTTAATATATCAAAATGTTATATAATGGGGCTATGAATAAAGAGGAGGACACAGATCGTGTAATATCAATCGATTTCGAGTGAAGTAACTAAGTATGTTGTCACAAGATGGCAACTGTTCTTATTGGATCAGAGTCTTATTAATGCCGACTCAAATTCGTAACAGTAAAAACGAATAAAATTTTTCGGCATATTTGTGATAGAAATTCTGCATGAATATTCTATTTGAATAAGGATGAAACTTTCTAATCAAATTTACAGGTGGAAGTTTGTCCCTGAGGTAAACTAATTCGCTGGCATTAACAGGAGGAAAGTTTAAGTTTACTGCAAGAACAAACTGTTACCAGTAAAAAAGAATATATACTCTGTATTTGATATACCCTGTACTAAATCTGTACGTGAAGGAAACTTCTTTTTAAAAAGTGGTGCCGACCGAATAAAATTTGTGTAATAGACGCCGGAGCTTTAAGGGTTATACCCTTAACAGTGTCATTTGTTTTCTTACAAAAAAATTAAAAATTGTGCTGGACACCACTTTTTCCATACTAAAATATTTATCTTACTTAATTGAGAAATATCTGACAATCAATAAAGATAATTTTACAGTTACAAATTAGTGGTATCAAAATTCTTTTAATAACGAAGCAAACAAAGTGTTCTTGCCCGAATCCAGTTCGGGCCATACTGTTAAGGGGTTAATACTATATCTCAGATGTGTTTTATAAAAATCCCCTACTGTTCCACTAGATGCAGACAAAGTTTTTCATAGCAATAAGTCAGACATCTCATTTTCGATTGTTACTAGATGTCCTAGTGTTGCTCTGAGGCAACCATTATATTCTGAAAATCCTGGCATACATACCCCTTAAATCCCTTGATGGGTACTCTGCTAATGGAAAGACATGTTCTCTTAGCAGACCCCGAACGAATTAAATAGTAATTTTGTGCTTCTATCAAATAAAATCATGTTTCTGAATATTTAAAATTTCATACCAGAAAAATATACTGAGAAATACCAGCGTCAAATCTGAATCGGGTAAATATTGAACGTTTGCGGCCTGCAGTAATGACACAGCTGTTCTTGTATTTTACCTATCTGCCGTCAGAGAGCAGCAGATTTTCTGGAATACATAGATAATTGTATTGCGAAACCGTGATAAAAAAGGTTGATTTTTAAATAAATCAAAACTAAATTTGTTACTTTTTCCGGTGTAGAAATATATTTTTCTGTGTTCTATTCTATATATAGGAATACTGGATTTTCCAAGAGTTTGATTTTGAGCAAACAAGATGAGACCATTATTTTGAAGGAAAGTTCCGGGATTTGTTTTTTTATGAGTTTACAAGCTTTTCACAATCCATAAGGTTACTAAATGTATTACAGTTTTGAATTGCAAATATAATCGAGTACGTACGCATATGTGTAATTGTTCAAAACAATACACAATGGCGCAAAGACTTTACATAAATAATAACGTCAAATAAATATTTTTTTTTTTTTTATTCTCTTATACTATTAGTAATACAATTAATTAATTTTTATGAGAAGTATGAAATTCGTTATCACTCACTGTTTTATTCTACTGTTCAAAATACTATTATCGATCATCATCATAAAAAAATGGATATACTAGCAAAAGCCATGCTTTGTTTGGATTCGCGAAGCGTTATTTAATAAGATAAATATTTGAAAGTAACAATATTTTTTCTATATTATTTTTGCATTTTTATTAAGCAAGAACGTTATGTTATGTTTGGCGCATTTTAATTTTAGAAATGTAAATTCTGAAAAATAACTAAGAATTTCCTCGGAATTTTTTATTAATAATTAATAAGACTGTAATAAATAAAAATATTTTCTAAGCAAAATTTTACAAAATATTTTTAAATTCTCAACTAAAAGCTCTTTTAACGATGTTTTTACATTTTACAATAGCCTCTGGTGATTTCTCAAATGGTTTGAAATAGGTATGTTTCCAATCTTTGTAATTCACATCAAATAATCTTTGATAGCAATCTTAGAATAATATATTCGAAGAGAGCTTGAAGAAAGTTACTTCTTCAAAATCCTATTTTGCAGAAAAACGTTTGAAATCTGCCCTCGTTGATACTAAGAATTATTAACTGTAAAACTTTTCATTCTAATTTCTTCTTTTTTTCTGCATATTGGCATACGAGAACTTTTGATATTGTAGAATCTCTCGTAAGGAAATTTTCTATTGAATGCTAAACCTTGAAGGGTTTTCATTCTCGACAACGCTACGTATGTTAAGCCAACTGACATCTCTTTATCCCCAATATCTACGACTGCTTTATCTAATGTTAAACATTGGGATTTATGAATTGTAACTGCAAAAGCTAACTGCAGAGGATATTGTTTTCTTGAGCAATTTATATTTCCATTTTTTCAGAATTTAGTTATTGGTGGAATCGGAACGCAGCCATTCTCATAAGTTAATTGACTGTAGTTTTCAAATTTAACCATGATTATTCGCGTCATATGGTCTGGTGGCAAGCGATTTTCTTCATAAATAATATCTGCAACATAGCCTAAAGCCCCGTTTGCTAAACACTTTTCGGTCCACAAATTAGAACGTAACATTACTTTAGACCCGATTGATAAAGTAAGAAATGATTCAAGTCCGTTTGTCATTTCAGAATCGGCCAACTTTGCTTTCCTACAATTATGAAGAGCTTGAATCAAGGCAACAGGTTGACGCAGTTCTTTTAATTTTTCATTATTATATTCTTTTACGTCTTTATTCGTTGAAAACAGCCTAATTGCATCTTTAAATAAATGCTGTTCGCATTTTGAAAGAGACCTGTAAGCTTCGATTTATTAATATTTCGAAGTCTTCAGTAGTGCATTCTCCATTGCTAATTCGATCAAGTATGCTACAAAATATTTGTTGTGTTTCTTCTTGCCGGAAGGATGATGATAAGAAAAATATTTTTGAATAGTCGAAGAAAATAACAATTGTCCTTCCAATAGAAACTCACTTCCTTGATTTTTGTCACTGTAAAGAGGTCTGTCGTTTACTGGAGGTAGTTGTTTGATATCTCCAAATAGATATAAGAACATTCCACCAAAAGGTTCATCTTGTTTCGATGGCACATCACTACGCAATCGTAAATCTATTTTTCGCAAAAGACTGCATCCAATCATACTCATTTCATCTATAATTTTGAATTTACAATTTCGAAACTCCTCCTGAAGTTGACCAATCGAATATGGACTAAGATCTCTTAGCTTTTGATTTAGTCCCAATAAAAGTTTTGAATGAATCGTTGAACCATTTATATTGACTGCGGCAACACCAGTTGGTGCAAGCAATTGAAAAGAAGATGGACAAAATGTTTCATTTAACCCTAGATCTACCGGGAATTTTATTCAAGTTTTAATAAAACGTTCTACACCAGAATTTTTATTTAAAACTATTTAACTTCTTTATTTACCTTATTTTTGTCTGGTTTATATACTTAGTTTATTTTAAAGAAATTTCTGGTTTGAATGAATATTTTGTATGTACCTGTCGGGTCCAATGGACCCGTCTGGTAGACGGAGGGTTAATCGAGCAGTGATGTATTAAAGTACTTTTTCCAGAACCTGCTTTTCCTTGGACAACAATTCTTTTTATTGGCATTTCTCGCCTATGACCTTGCAAGAAATTGAGCTGTTCTTCAAAAATATTTATTATTTTTTTCTGTTCATGGGAAAAGACGAAATTTTGCAAATTAGAAGGAACAGTGACACAACCACTTTTTTCACTCTCATTCACTTTTTCATTTTCAATAAAATTCTGTAATTTATTAAGCAAATCTTAATTTTGAATGGTATGCCAGTTATACCTTATATCAATGTCCCTTCTGCCCAAATCTAATTCATCCTGTGCATTATTTTGTCTTGAAGCGACATTCATCCAGTCAAATGGTTGATCTATTTCAGTAGATTCAATTTCTTCAAATTCTTCCTCATCTTCTGAATTTTGGAACAAATATTCCAAATCCAATCTCTGAATTTCATTATTCTCAAAATGCTGTTCACATATAACTTTCCATGAAGTATTATTTGGATTCATAATTTGAAAATCACGCCAAGGAATACACAACGTAACTTGTTGCTTATAGAAATCTTCATTATTTACATTATTGGGATCATATTTCAATTTCGGTATAATTCTGGGGATAAATGGTTTTTTTCTGATACTGAAATATTCACCGAGTTTATTAACGTTTATAAAATAATTCTGCAATGACATATTTTTAAATCTCACAGGGATCGTACTTTTCTAAAATATTTGAAACGGATATGCTTCCATCCTCCTTATTCATATCTAATTGTTCCCATGCTTTCCTTGCTAAATTAACGGTGACAAACTGACGAGATGACTTATACAAAGGCCATCCCATTAACACCCAAAATATTTCCTGGGCAGAATAATCACGTTCAGCTCACATTTTTATTAAAATCTTGAACATTGATATTATCGCGTGATTCTTGAACTGTTTGTCTGATGAAATCTTTCATCCCTTCTGATCTGGGTTCACCTTTGCTAGCATATTTAGCAATATATTTTAGAACTGCGTGAATGGAAATGTTTGCTTGGGAATCCATGTTTGCTCGCCAATTTTTTAAAATTTGTGGGCTATGACTGTTTAAATAAGGACTATTTTTTTTTAATGTATTCGGATTCATTAGAAAGGCTCTGAATTTTACTTTCGTGAGAACATTCTTTGGGAAATTTGAAACGGCATGTGACTTCAGAAGAATCTTTTTTTTTTCTCTTACAATAAGCTTTAGAACATTTATGCATTTGTACTGCACGTATTAAGTGATTATAGTCAGCAGCTTCATCAGGCACATCCGTGAAATGAAATTTAGATGGATGTATATCTTAAACTTGATTAGGATCTGGCTGCCAAGTCGATATGAATTCGTCAAAGTATTTTACAATTTTACGTATCTTTTCATCATCATTTGAACTAAGATTGTTTACATCAGGAGCATATTCAAACCAGAAAAGACCATGCATGTGAGGACTACCTCTATGTTGGAACTCAATACGAATCCAAAAGTCCTTGACTTTGAAATATTTCTTGAAAAAATGTTCCATAAAAAAATCCAACCGCTTATAAAAAATGTAAGCAACGATTAAAGGATTATAATTCAACAATTTTGATTTTCTGATGA
The DNA here is from genome assembly GCA_963932465.1 of Maratus speciosus. Taxonomy (NCBI): domain Eukaryota; kingdom Metazoa; phylum Arthropoda; class Arachnida; order Araneae; family Salticidae; genus Maratus; species Maratus speciosus. The sequence goes on along the minus strand of OZ010793.1, from coordinate 57,363,490 downwards.
ATTCAGAATTTTGGTTACACTTAGTGTAAACATAATCTGCATCAATGATGCGATAAATTTCAGGCCAGTATAAATCAGCTGCACTAAGAGTAATGAAAACAGTAGGAGTTCCCAATTCCTCAACCATGTCTAACAACTCTCGTGATCTGATAAACCAATAAGAGTTCTTTGATCTTAAATTAGCATTGGAAGATAAAATCGACTTGTACAATTTAGGAACTTTCTGCAACCGTTCCTGGAGTTTTTCAACTGTTTCAACATCATGTAGGCGAGAATTTCTTTTAATACAAATAATTCCATTTTGTAATGCTGTCCAACGCATTATGCTATTGAAAGCAAAACATCTAAATCTTGGATACCGTGCAAATCTTCCATCGTCATATATCATGAGAAATTTAAAGTATTCTTTTGGTGTAATTTTACGAACTGTAGCATCTCTAAGATCACCTATTCCTGTTGGAAATAACGTAGGAAAAGCTCTACAAATATATCACATGAAAATTCATTTATAGGCTTAGTATCTATCTGAGGCCAAGGAATGACACTGCATTCATCATTTCCTTCTTTAATACTGAACATACTATTTATTGCCTCTCGATTACATCTGAAAGTCACATTTGGGGCTCCGGATTCATATATATTATTTGTCCATGGACATTGATCATCTACAGAATTCAAAGTTTTTTCAACTGTTGATAAATAAATCTGCTGAAAAATATTTTCATTTTCGGGTAAACTTTGCAAATTATTTTCATCAATAGTAATATAACGATACCAAGGATTATTTTCCTTTAGGTATTCTAAAGCAGACTTGACGTTTTCACGATTTACTATAAAATCTTTGAATTCTTCACCATCTTGTCTTCCAACAAAGATGTACTGTGATATAGTATCTATGGAATGAGGTAATAAAGTACAATATTCGGTAATATCTTGATGAAAATTAATAACTTGCCCACTGTATCCAAGATAACCACCTTTAATGCGATAAACAGTAATAACTGGATAAACTTGGGCAATTAATTGCTCCTCAACGAAAGTTAAGTTCCTCAATATTTCCGGTTGTGCACCTGGATATATATTATTAGCTACAGGAAAAAATATTTAGTTCATTATTTACTATACATTTATGGCAAGTCTTACAAGATCCGTCAGATTGAATATGCATGTCGAACCAACGTCGATGACAAATTTTACAAAAATATAATTTTATTTTTTTTTGTGCATCTTCGAAATTTAAAGCATATTTCCGAGCACATGCATTATTTGTCAGAAGAGATTCGTCATGGCGTCGTTTTTTGCGCTGGTATCCAGTCTCTTGCCTTAAAGATAAATCTTGTTCGCGTTCTTTTCGACCAGTAAGTGTACGTTTTCTTGGCATTCTTTATAATAGAACTAATACATTACATAAATGTTTTTAAACGACCAACATATTAAAAACAAGTAATATAAAAATTTTGTTTTTAAGTCACTTCCTACTTAGGTCATCAAAGAAAAATTTAATATAATCCCTTAAGCTAATATTAGTTTTTGTTGCATTAAAATATCTCAATTTGTTGACTTTCTATAAGAGAGTAGGCTTACAATGGAAGTCTATGGGAATTTGGCGAAATATTGGAGATATCGCCAAGTTGGCGTCACTTTTGGCGACTCATTTTGGCCGCCAAATTTGGCGATATATCGCCAAGTTGGCAACAAACTTGGCGGTATTTGGCGACAGAACAGGGTCCCCCCCTATGATAACCCCTTATTGAAAATACTTTCATTGATCTTCAATAACCAATGGCCGCCTTTTGTTTCCCATGCAAAACTAAAATTAATTAATTAAAATTTAATTAATTAATTAATATTTGAAAAAAACTGTATTAACATCAATTGTCATCCAGTACAAGTGTAAAAAAAATTATTTCAACTTAATAGGATGAATAATGAGTTTTTTATTAACGATTGAAAATTTGAACAAGATATATAAATATATAAATATATAAATAAACAAATATATAAATATATAAATATATAAATATATAAATATAGGGAGAGTGTGAACTAATAGTAGGAATTGAATAATACTAATAGTAATTACTTCTTAATAGTAAATATATTTCACTTGGTTAAATTTTCAACCTTCGAATTCGAATAACACTTTATATGACGAATTTAACATTTAATTTTATTTGTTTACAATTTTTTTTGTTGCCACTTTACAAAAAAAATCATAATATAATTCTTTTAAAATGCGTAAGTTTCGTCTGCGTAAATTATTTCACATAATAAGAATAAGTTGTGTATTTGAATTTTTAACACTAAAAAATACTTAATTTAATTAAATAATTGAATTTTCACAAATTTTAATTCATTAAAAATATGCTATAATTTTCCTGTAAAAAATATTTTAAAAATTTCACAAAAGAAATCGTGAAACTATTATATGATTAAAAGGCATGATAGCCAAAATATGCGCCATCTTCAACCAATCTTAATAAAGTATTCTATTAAAATGTATATTTTCCTCTCAAATAACATACATTTTTAATATAAGAAAGTTTAATGTAAGTAAAGTTTTAAGCTGTAGCCGGTATTACGATAATTCTTTTACCTTACATATTACGTATGCCACGCTGCAATATTAAAAATCTGTAGCTGGTATGTAGCCGATAATTCGTTTGCCTCACATTCAAATAATTAGAGACAAACATATTATTAAACAAAAACATAATTTGAAGAACAAATTGAAAAAAACAAAATTTATTTCCTACATTGTTTAAGCCCGAGAAGGACAGATATTAAGTTATTTCATTCAATTAATTCTACATTTAATGTTAAATTTTTGTAACAAATAAGTTAAGTCAATTGAAGATTAAAAAATAAAAATAAAATTCATATAATATGATACTTAAATCACCCAAAAAAATTAGATTCCGTTTAAACATAATTTGAAGAACAAATTGAAAAATACAAAATTTATTTCCTACATTGTTTAAGCCCGAGAAGGACAGATATTAAGTTATTTCATTCAATTAATTCTACATTTAATGTTAAGTTTTTGTAACAAATAAGTTAAGTCAATTGAAGATTAAAAAATAAAAATAAAATTCATATAATATGATACTTAAATCACCCAAAAAAATTAGATTCCGTTTAAATGAAATCGAAATAAATCTTAGACTTCTTCCATTTTTAATTGAAAATATTTGTATTGCAGATTTTGTATTATGTGTTTGACAATTGTGCATAAAATTATAAGATGCATGCAAAATATAAAACTTAATAAAAAGTCTAAGATTTATTTGGATTTCATTTGAACGGAATCTAATTTTTAGGGTGTTTTAAGTATCATATTGTATGAATTTTATTTTTATTTTTTAATCTTCAATTGGCTTAACTAATTTGTTACAAAAATTTAACATTAAATGTAAAACTAATTGAATGAAATAACTTAATATATGTCCCTTCTCGGGCTTAAACAATGCTGGAAATAAATTTTGTTTCTTTAATTTTTCTTCAAATTATGTTTTTGTTTAATATGTCAAGTTTTTTAATAGCTACTGCACTCAGGACGAACTCATTTCAAAATTAATAGAGAGTATCATCATGATGTATTGCTTTGATGTATGCGGTATTGCATCACAATGTGGGATGCAGTTTACCAGTGTGTATTTCAAAATGTTTCACCACTGTAGTAATGCAGGTTGCGGCAGTTTGGACAAAAACTTCTAATCTGAACGTAAAAAATCTATAATCAAAACATAAAAAATTAACTTCACTTAAATTTAGATATCTTATTTCCCACTCAGGAACGCTATGAATATAAATGTAAATTGTGTTGAATCCTTACTGTTAATACTTAACAATATTATAGATTCGATACACTAAAAAATAAAAAATAAAAGTTTTACTTAAATTTTTAAACCTTATTCTCTCCTAAGGAGCGATGTTAACACATCAGAAAATTATTACTTAAGTTTAACTTGGGGTATAAATAGTCTCATCTCGGAAAAAAAATAGATTTTAAAATTTAAATTATGTAATTCCCCACTAAGTTCGCTACATGTGTAAAAATAGCTATCCATTAGAAACTTTTTACTAAAATATAAACTTGACCAAAGCAAAAACTTATTCTGAAAATATCCTTTTTATTTCCACTATGACGCCATATTCACCTTTTTAATTTTTGAGGAAAAAAAAAACTAGCTCAATTTAACATTTTACGTGAAAATCTTTCCACTAAAAAGAAATACATTATTATTACGGCTTTTGAAATTTTTGCCACAATGAAGTAAAAATGTTACATTTTCTATGAAAAATGTCCGTTGATTTTCAATGAAAAAGGCGAAAACTGGAATTATTAAGAAAAATATTTGAATAATGTAAAAAAAAAGACCCATGTTTCTCTCTGGGTTATAATTCACCCATATGCAAAGGCATTTTACCATTCGTTTTGACACTGACGTCAGGCAAACGTTTTTACACTTTAAATTTATAATATCATTAGAATTAGTAAAGAATAAAAAATGAGTGGCATCAGGGACAAAAAGGTGGGAAGAAAAAAATGAAAAAGTTACGATCTCCATAGGCTTTTCTATGTTAAAATAACATTCAGAAGTGACACTGGGAATAAATAAGTATTGCGCTGCCGCGCAATACTTAAATATATGCCACGCTACAATATTAAAAGCTCCAGCGGGTATTACGATAATTATTTTACCTCACATGTAAATATTTAGAGATTATTTAATTCCGCTTAATTATTAGATTTTTTTTTTTTTTTTTTTTTTTTTTTTTTTAGATAAACTCAAACACTTTATCACAAACTCCAACAAAATTTTTTTTCCATTTATTCCTTATTCCAAAGATACAGTTTTATCGTCTGCTGCCATAGTAACCTGATAAATTAAATTTTATTAAAAAAAGGCACAGTAGTAGAAAAATATTTTACTAAATCGAATAGTTATTTTTAATTTTGGTTTTAGAATTCAATTCATGAACTGCCGTTCATAGAACGGGTTAAACAGCTAGTTAAATTTAAAAAACAATTTTTGAGGTATTTTGGCGGAATAATGAAAATATATTTTATTTATTTAATTAATCATGATTCTATCTATAAGCACTGACTCCATGATTTATTATTTTTTCTTCTGAAAATATACGTGTTTCATTTTTTATTTGTAAGAATGCGTCCGTAATGGAAAAACATGCAAAATAAATTAATTAAAATAATAAATTTTTTAAGGGTATTCTGTAAAAAAAAAATAAATAAATAAAATAAATAAATAAATAAATAATTTTGTGCAAATCTACAGGTCATAATGTATATTTAAGTTTAATTTCAAGTCAAAATATTGAATAGATTTTTGTAAAGTGTACGACAAAATGTAATTTGAGTAGACTAGTAGAGGATTCGCTTCTCTCATCCTAATAAATAAATAATAATAATTATAAATAGCGTTTTTTTTTAAGTATTTTTCCAGTTCATTTTGCAACATTTTAAAGTGATTTTACCGACAAGTTTGAGAAAAGTAAAATTCAGGCATAAATGGGTTAACTTTTGGAGAAGTTTTAATCAGTTTTTATTAATTTAAACTTAAACTTACACTATGTGCAAATATTACTTAAAAGATGACACAGTATTTAAAAATGTTATTTTAATACCTTAGAACTTTCAACTATAAAAAACATTGTCTTCTTCAGAGGAATATGAGAAATACAACAGTTATTGACGCCTAATTTTCAAAATCCACGTAGATGGTGATGAAAGGAATGAAAGTGGGAAGTTAATTTATAGATCCGGAAACATTGGGAAAATAAAACATGGAGGTAGGGAAGTGAAAAATTACTCGTTTTATCAATCTTTAAGTAAACTGAGCCAAATTCTGGGTATGTTGTAGGATAAAACGTCATTACAAACAGTATATTCTTTAGTAATAATTTCTATTGATTCGCGGTAATTAAATCATGATAATTCTTTGAGGGATATATAATTTTTACGTCTTCGAAATGAACTTGTATATTCTGCTTCTGGTTAAGTCTTGATAGGGCTGTAGTAGGTCGGTTATACTTTAAATCTCTCAAATGTTCTTTAATACGAACTTTAAGTTTACGCGAAGTCATGCCTATGTATTCGAAATAAATATCTTCTGTTTTCAGTGGAATTACATATACCCCAGAAACTTCATCCCTCTGGATCGGGTCCATTTTGGCACTAAACAGATCTTTCAGTTTTGGAGGAGGAGTGGCGACCAAATTTACGCCAAAGCGAAAAAGTGCATGTCTGAGTTTTTCGAAAAGTTCTGGTATGTACTTCATTTTGCAAAATCTCAAATTACTCCGTGGCGTTTTTTGTATTTTCATATGGTTCATTTCATATGGTATCCTTATTCGATATTTCTCTATTCGAATAGAGAAATATCGATTAAGGAAAATGAACTTTTGGTAAAAGGTCCTAAATTTATGTTTAAGAATAATGTAAACACCAAAAATATAATCGCAGGTTGTGAAAAAGTCACCCTGTCAATAGACCCAGAGAAAAGAGATGTTGCGAGAAGTGTTATGTATAATAATGTGCAAGCCTTCATTACCAAATCAAGTATTAAAAATAAAAATAAAAATAATATAGTAATTAATCGACTTAAAGCAGATCAAGATATTATTATTATACAGACAGACAAAACAAATAAAATCGCAATAATGGACCGTATGGATTATATCGCAAAAATGGAAACGTGCATCGCAGATATGGAATGCACACCACTTAACAAGGATCCGAACAGCCAAATCCAGAGTAAAACTGAATCTTTAATCAATAGAGGATGTTGGCCACCAATAATGAAAAGCAAACTGAGAGGAAATAAAACCGCCACCACTGCAAGACTATTTGGGAGCCTAAAGGACCATAAAAATAATTGTCCTTTAAGTCCGATAGTTGGAAAATGTGCAGGCCCAACGTATTTCCTTGAAAAAGCATTTGTTCCTTTTCTGAACCTTTTCCTAACTCCGTCTAACCATAGTTTATCGTCGACCATTGATTTCATTAACCGGATTAAGGATTTGAAGCTCAATAAAGACTGTGTTTTAGCAAGTTTTGACATAATTTCCCTTTTCTCATCAATCGACGTTGATGAAGTAAAATTACTCATTAATAACTTTATTGATAACGAGCCATCATTAAACTCAGAAATGAAGACCACCGTAAAATCTGGACTTAACCTAGTAACTGGGAATAATATTTTCATGTTTAATAAGAAGATTTATAAACAGACTAAAGGAGCACCAATGGGTTCCCCCATCTCAAGTATTTTAGCCGAATTCAAATTACGTCCACTTGAAGAAAGAATTTTAACAGACAGCGTTTTAACTCCGTCAGTATGGTATCATTATGTAGACGACATATTCATAGTATGGGATCACGGTTTATCCGAACTGTATGCATTTTTTAACAGAATAAATAATATGGACCCTAACATAAAAATTACCATCGAAATAGAAAATAATAACCAGCTGTCATTTCTTGATGTAATGCTAATTAAAAATTTATCAAACTTAACAATTGAGCGCACAGTCTACAGGAAAGTAAATAAGTCTAACTGCACCATTCCTTTTGAAAGTACATCACTTTTTAACTACAAACTTGCTCCGTTCAACTTTTATATAAGACGAGCGTTTAGTTTTTGCTCTATTAATCACCTTGAAAATGAATTAAATACCATTAGAAACATTGCAGTCGAGAATGGTTTCCCAATACGCATTTATTGATAAGCTAATCAACTCGCAGAAGAACCATATGAAAATACAAAAAACTCCACGGAGTAATTTGAGATTTTGCTAAATGAAGTACAGTCGTGGAAAAAAAAAATAAACACCCCCTACTAACTCCTCAGCAAATTATCGTATAAGAAAGTTACTGGTACCGAACGATTGGAAATAAAGTCTACTTTTAAATGATGTACACTCTGACGCAAAAGTTTAGACAATGAAGAAATTCTTACATACTTTGAAAAATATTTATTCAATTTTCAAATCACTGCTTGAAATTAATGTGCTGTACATATAAACAATATTTATAACAAAGAAAAGTGGAATTGTGCATATTGCAATAAATTAAATGGTAACAAAAATAAACTGCTGTCTCAAAAGTTTAGACACAAATTAAATAAAATCGAAATAAACAATTTTTAAAACCTGGTTGCGCATCCATGCTTATGTATTACGTCATATACACGAGATTGCATGGAAGAAACTAAATCTTGCATAGTTTGTGGATCGATATCCTACCATGCATTCTCAATAGATGTCTTAAGTTCCTTTTCAGAAGAGTATTGTCTAGCGTTGCTATAAACTTTGCGACACATGATGCTCCAAAGGTTTTCTATAGGGTTAAGATCTGGGCTACATGCTGGCCAGTCGAGAACTCTTATATTATGGGAATTAAACCAAGATTTTGAATGTTTTGCAGTGTGAATTGAAGCATTGTCTTGCTGAAATTCCCACTGAGGACCCCCTAGAAGCTCAGCAAATGGCAGTAGGTTTTCTTCTAATGTCTGTGTATAATGCTGTGAAGTTTGACGACCACTGGTGAAGGTCAGAGATACTTGTCCATTATAGCAAAAGGCTGCCCAAACCATCACCGTGCCCCCTCCTTGTCTGCGACTAAAAAAACGTCGAGGATCCTTCCGCAAGTCATGCCAATACGATAAACAACCATCTGGACCATCCAGATTCCACTTTTTTTCATCGCTAAATATGACTGACTGCCATTTCTCTCCATGTGACATATGCTTTCGAGCCCACATAAGTCTTTGTAACTTATGATGTGGTTTCAGAGCTGGTTTCTTCTGCATTTTGCTATAAACGATTGTTCCTTTTTCCAAAATTCGTCTACGAATCGTATCCTTTGATACAGAGAGTCCCGATGAGCTTTGAACTCCACGTACGCTCATTTGTTGAGTACTCGCTAGTCTTTGTATCAGGCGATCCTCTCGTACATTTGTCACACGTGGCCTCCCAGACCGACATTTTGCTTTATATTCGGAACCACTCGATAAAACTCGATAAATAGATTTTTTTGACCTATTAATAATAGCAGAAATTTCAGAAACGCTCTTCCCTTCACCTTTCAACTGCCAAATCCTTGAAACCTCATTCACTTGAATTTCTTTAGCTCTCGGCATGTCGACTATGAAGCGCAATCGTTTGCAGAACTTAAGTACTCCAAATTTGTGACATCATCGATTCTAAATTTGCATATGCCAGCGAATATTCAAAGAAATTTAGAATAGTGTCTAAACTTTTGCGACAAGCACATTTGAATTTTTATGAAAAAAATTAGTATTATAGCAAATAAAACGACTGTCTTTTGTACATAGCATTTTAAATCAGTTTTTGAATATATTTACAGGTGTTTGTAATTCTGACGTCATAATTCTACATTTTAAAGCTGAATGACGTCATTGTCTAAACTTTTGCGTCATAGTGTATATAAAATTTGTTTAAGTGGCCATCTACATATTAAAACGAACAATAACTTTGTTTTTTTCAATAGCAGTACCTAATTCTGACAGCATAAATGAACTCTACACTCTTCAATTAGCCTAAAAACGAATTTTTATGCAATTCGTACCATAAGTTTCCGAGAAATTAATTATTTTAAAACGAGCGTATTTTAAGGGCTGTATCCAAATTGAAGTTCCGTACTGGATTGTTAACTGAGAGAGCCGCTTCCTTGATCAAGGCACCTTAAGCGCCACTCAAGGAGTCAATGAAGCGTGTTAGATTACAGTACGGCAGAATAAATTTCAAAATGTCTACTCACTTCCATCATAGACGGCCCCTTAAACCATCATTTTGCCGTTTTTTAAGCATAATTTGAAAACTACTTGGAAAAAAAATGTGAAATTTTTGAATTTCCATAAAGCACAACTTAATAAATCTAAATCCATCAAAAAAATTGTAGGTTGCAATTCATAATTTTTTCGAATATTAATTTCATAATTCATAATTCGTATCATAAAATTATACAAATTGCAAATTCAGCTTATTTATGTTTGGGTATATTAGTATTATTACCACAAAAAAATTACCACATTAGGAGCATAATTTCGGGAGATATAAATAAAAATATGAAAATATAATTTAACATTAAAAGCACTAAATTTTGAATGTTTAAATTCAAAAACTTATCATTCAAATGACTTGAAATTTGGTGTCTAGGCATAGTTTGAACCGAAGATTAGAAATATCTCGTTAAAATTGGGTATTGCCATTGAAAAAAATGAAGTTAGGATTTGTTTTAATATGTAGATGACCCCTAAGAAAATTTAATATACATCATTTAAAAGTAGACTTTATTTCCAATCGTTCGGTACCAGTAACTTTCTTCTATGATGATTTGTTGACGAATTAGTAGGGGGTGTTTACTTTTTTTTCCACGACTGTACATACCAGGACTTTTCGAAAAACTCAGACATGCACTTTTTCGCTTTGGCGTAAATTTGGTCGCCACTCCTCCTGCAAAACTGAAAGATCTGATTAGTGCCAAAATGGGCCCGATCCAGAGAGATGAAGTTTCTGGGGTATATGTAATTCCACTGAAAACAGAAGATATTTATCTCGAATACATAGGCATGACTTCGCGTAAACTTAAAGTTCGTATTAAAGAGCATTTGAGAGATTTAAAGTATAACCGACCTACTACAGCCCTATCAAGACTGAACCAGAAGCAGAATATACAAGTTCATTTCGAAGACGCAAAAATTATATATCCCTCAAAGAATTATCATGATTTAATTATCCGCGAATCAATAGAAATTATTACTGTTTGTAATGACGTTTTATCCTACAACATACGCAGAATTTCGCTCAGTTTACTTAAAGATTGATAAAACGAGTAATTTTTCACTTCCCTACCTCCATGTTTTATTTTCCCAATGTTTTCGGATCTATAAATTAACTTCCACTTTCACTCCTTTCATCACCATCTACGTGGATTTTGAAAATTAAGCGTCAATAACTGTTGTATTTCTCATATTCCTCTGAAGAAGACAATGTTTTTTTATAGTTGAAAGTTCTAAGGTATTAAAATAATTTAACATTTTTAAATACTGTGTCATCTTTTAAGTAATATTTGCACATAGTGTAAGTTTAAGTTTAACTTTTAAAGATGAATTAAGCACTTCTATTTATTTATTTACTGATTTATTAATTTAAATTACCATTTTTATGTGAATTCATCAGTATCGTCGATTAGTCGAATTCGAAGGGACCGGCAAAAATATTCGAGTTATCGTAAGTTCGACTTATCGAAAATCCTTGAATACATCCAGAAAATATACAAAAAATAATTCACTCTTATAAAATTGCAATTATTCTGTAATAACGAGTATGGAAAAATGAGCATTAAAGAAAAATAAAATTTAATAGTGCATAATTTAAGGTACTTACAAACTCAGTTTTTGTGAAAAAAACTCGTTAATGATGACTGCTGGAAAGAACTTTTTTGCCTATCACTGGCTAAGATGTCGTTCACATTTTGTAAACAAAGCAAAAGAGAATCGTTCACACCGTCTCTACTTTCGAGATATTGCTGTAGTTTCGTCATTGCCACATGCGCTACTTGATTATTTGGTGTGGTGAAACGCAATTCTCCTCGTCATCTTCTTCAGATTCAGGATCGTTCTCCGCATTTATATATATTCTCCGCTTCAAGTATATCTGAAGTACTAAATTCTCTGCAAACTGCAGCATTTTCGTCAATATTCAAAAACTCAGTATCGTCATCTTCAGAAATAGTTTGATCTTGTAGATTTTCATTCACTTGCATTGCTTGTCTGCATTGTTTGCAAAGGAGCCACATCTAGTGAAGCAATTTTTGATAATGATTTGTTTCACATCGTTGTTCCAGGCACTCGAAATTAGTCTAATTCCTTCTAACACATCACACTTTTGATTTATTCCATTTTCGGCATCTGTGAAGGCGCCTACCTTCACATATTAATATTAAGACTTTTCCTCTTTCCCCCCCTTTAAAATTACATTTTTTTAAATTCTTAAATTTAATTATCTGTCTGCATTCGGATTCAATCTGTTTTTAGCACTCTTTTCCCTTCCTAAATTAAGCATTCAATTCTCAGTCTCTTTAATATTTTAACCACAGCGCACTACAGTTAAAAGAAAAGAAATCATTTCCTTTTCTCGCCTAATAACTGGATTCTAATTTTCATCCTTCTGCCTTAGTTTTGATGATATGCAGAAATTAGTCAGACATATTACTTCTACATTTTTAGCCGTTGGTCCAGATGTAAGATATTAGTCATTTCAGTTATTAACCCTGTCTTTATTTTGTTTTGTTTATTAACGGGCGCTTCGGCCGCTTCAATCCCATGAGAACTTTGGCAAACCTATCGAATGTCCTTTTGCGGTTTATGTGCTATAATTACTAAGTAATCATCTGGCGTTAAATAGTTCTTATTAATCTTCTACATTCCCCATTCAATTTCAATTATTGTACTTTGACCACATGTCTTCCTCTCTTTAATCTCGCCATATAGTATATATATTTGGCGAAATTGTGTATGTAAGCTTGCCAACACTCCAGATTTCGAGAAAGTGTATTTTGAGTCAGACTATCTTCTGAACTCGCATGCTCTGAGCATAAGAATGTAGCGAGACTCTCTCTCCAACGCCCGGCTCCGGCCGAGGGCTCGCCTTGCAAAAAAAAACTACCCGAACCTGGTGTCTGATTTGGTCAATAAAGAATTAGTTGTAACATTCGGCTTGTCTCTATCTGCAATATGGATTAATTCGTTCTGCTAATATTGTTTCACTTCGTTATCAACTCTTACAGCCATCGGAAAAATTCAACACAAATGTACAAAATCCAAAGCATCGCTACAGACAATTGGTGCCGTTCAGGCGCAAGCGAGTTCCAGTTGGAGAGAGGAGAATTTTTTTACGGTATAATAGACTATAATTTATCGATTTCCTAAAAGTATTTGGTGGAAACTTTCGATGCTCATCAATTGACTTGACTTTTCTGCATCCTGATGTTGTCGTGTACAGGAGTACACAATGCAAAAAAAAATGTTAAAATTTATCAACTAACATCATCAAGCCTGCAAAATTCTGAACTATGCTCATTGCGGTGAATTTCTGCACTCTCTCTCTCCTGAAATAACCACAGCTACAACAAATAAATTCCGATCAAAATAATGACTCGAGATTCTCTGCAAAGCGTTTCCCAACACAATGTTCACCGAGGTTTTTCTATATCGTCATGCCGTCAGCTTCCGTCACAACTAGCCGATAACCGCCATCCTTTCGACCGGCATAAAAAAAAAGACTTGCCGATACCGAAAATACGTGAGCGCCTTCGGAATGAGTCATAAATCCTCCATCGCCTGTTTTTGTTTTTCTTCTCCTCTTCTGTTTCTCCTATGCTGATTTACGCAGCTGGATCAGAGTTTCTATGATATTCCAGACTATGTCTTGTATCGGCCGAATTTATTTTGTAAAAAAAGAAGAAACAGAACAGTAAAAATGATTTGTTCTTCTACATTAAAGAAATTTTTTTCTCCTTCCCCAGTAACTCTATGAAGAAAGCGTGTTCATGGATCTACATGTATTCTATTGCATTTCAAGGAACTTAAAAAAATAATAATAATGTTTAAGTTTCTTGTTCAAAGAAAGACAGTTAACATGCAGTTTCCTTAGAACAAAAAGTAAAATGATAAAATATAAGTAATGAATATTTAGGTGAACTCCACATTCAACTATACGCAGATATACCTAAACATATTTTTTTAAGAAAAGAGTATTCCTGCTGCTGCATAAAAAAACCCACACATATGTTTTGATTTCAGTTATTATTTTCTTACATTATTATGTCTTTACTTATAACATTTCCTTGTTTGCTCAAGGTAAGTTTTATTTTGCTTTAAGTGGTTGAAGAGTTAACTTTTGAAGAGCCATTTTTCAAATATAGATCATATTGTGTGAGATTACCTTTCTAGACTTTGATAAATATAGATAAAAAAAAAATCAAATTCATTTTTTTTAGATTATATTAAGGGGATGTGTTTGTTTTAAATGTTTGGTTTGTTACAAACACATTTATTGGTGTATAGAGAAAATTCTTTGTTGTGATGAAATTAACTTTTCTGCTGGCTAGATTTTTAACGATGACAATTTTTTTTTTTTTTTTTAAGTTAGATACACTTTTCTAGGTTTTAAAAGGTATTGTGTTTTAGCATATAAGTTACATATTTGTTATTTACTCACTACTATTACATGTTATTATTTACTCACTCAAAAAAAAAAAAAAAAGGTTGTTAAATTGGCTTTTTCATTCTAGTATGCTTATGGTAAGTGTTGATTTATACTTTTATATTAACTACTGAATAATACAGAGTAGACAGTGCTTGTTTAAAAAAAAAAAAATTCTACTTTTCCTTTTTGTGCAGTGGATATTAAAATGGTATAATAAGTCAGTTAATGTTGATTCAGTTATGAGGATTAATTACCAAAAATAATAAAATATAAAAAAAATCCTCATGGCTGGATTATATTGCTCTTTTAATATATATCTATATATATTAGTTTTGATGGCTTCGTACTAAAAATTAAGCATTTATTTTTATTAGTAACATGCTAAGATTTTGTATGTCTAGGGATGCACTGCATATCCAGTTCAGTTTCAAAGTTTTTTTAAAAATTTAGATAAAAGATTGTCCAAAATATTTTTTTTTCTTTTCACATTTCCGATTCTTATTTAACTCATTATATATATCTTGCAGTGTCACACAATGTCGCAATCCTGAGATGAGATGCTGTTTTTCTTATCTCTGTTGGCCTAGGGTTGTCGATATGGTTGTTCTCGCGTAATTAGGCGCTGGTCGCATTTTTTTTTCTTTTCTCTTTTTTGACATTATGCGTCTGCACCATATATGTGTCACATTGCATCTTATATAAAAATGTTATCTCTTATGATCACAGGCAGTATTTTTTCTGTTTTTGTTCGGGTAGCTTTTAAAACTCAGCAATCCTGTTGTAATCAGGCAGGCTTTCACAATGAAAATGAAAACTTAGTTATAAAAAAGGGGGCATATTGTAAAAAAAATATATATAAAATAAATAAGGTAATATAAAGATTTCTCTCACAGAGCATAATGTAATGTTATCCGACATAAATAAAAAAAAGAGGTAAAAAAAAAAAATAAAAATAAAAAAAAGAAATGAAAAAGCTTAAACTGATACTGGACTGATATTATTATTATTATTGATTTTTTTTCTTACTTGTTTTGCTTAATATGTTTCTTGTTGTAGCACTTCCTACAGGTAATTTCTTTTTATATATAACATTTTATATGTTTTTTTATGTGTATATTATATGTTTTGTCAGTCATCCATATCAATAAGATATGAAAATTTTAATACTCTAGATTACTATAAATATAGGTCTTGCAACTTTTATACTTAAGGATAAGCACTAGTGACATATAAAAAAAAAAAAAAAAGAGAGAGGAATTAACCATTAATGGCAGTTAAATTTGCTCAGTATTTAATCTTTTTCAGTTGGTTGCTACTAATTTGAGAAAATTCCATTTGCTATCTATACAGTACAATGTTCTGTTTATATACATCTTTCAGATTCCCGTTTGCACGGATTTTATACATTTATTCACGTCTCATTAATTTATTTTTATAGCATATATTGGGCTTCTTAGTTTTAAAATATAGCGCGAGTCATCATATCTTAAATTTTTTTTTCATAAAAAAAAGTCTCTTTTTCCTTTTGATTTCTATTTCTACTTTATAAAAATTTTCATAACATGAGTCGTAAACATTTTATACATGTGTTAGATATCAGTATGCTTGTTACTGCATACACACACAATTTACACGCACACTACATTTTACATGTCATTATATTACTTGAGGTAAATTTTTAATTATTGTTTCCTGTGTTGTGTAAGTGCTTTTTTTTTCATTGCGCTATGATCCGGAAATGGCCCAATGATTAAAGGTATATGTTTCAGTTTTGGCTAAGTGGATCGGCCGTCCACTTTCTCAAAAGTGGAATATATTACTTACATGATACAAAATGTTCAATACCTCACATTAAGTTACAAGGCGTTCGCGCTCTCTTTTATATTTTTTTAAATGCATAATGACATATCTCTCATACTATTTGATACTCCGTACATGATTCCCCCCCCCCCCACTCTAGCTTACTATGGGCAGATAGTGAAGTTAGATGTTTCCCTTCATCTTTTTTTTTAAATCTCATGTACACACTTTTATGATTTTAAGTTTAACCTGGTACTACATACACACACATATTTACATTTGCATTTCATATGGTCTTGTTTTGTAATAATTTTATGACACTCACCTTGGTTAAACATGGTCATGATTCTGTGTGCTTGTACATTTTTTTTACATTCTTTCTCAACATTGTGTACATTTTTACAAATACATAGTTTTACACTATTTTAAAGTTTGTGTATTTTTGTTGCCTTGACATTTTTTTTATTTTCGGATTGTTACGGATTTTTTTTTTTACATAATGTACTTCAATGCAATATTTGCACATGCACCTTAAATTTACATGCATGAGTTAATTTCTAGCTAGTATTTTTTACACATTGGTTAATTTTGTTGTTTACGCGCGGCTGGTGACTCGTTGCTATTTTATTTATAACATAAGGTATTTTATTATAACTGACATGATATTTGATATCGTTTAAAATGTTGTTTTTTTAAAATTTATTCAAATGCATAATGTGAGCTGTTATGTACACTTTATTTTTAAAAAAAAAAAAAAAAGGCTATTCACATATAGTCATTAAACTAATTCTTTGGCATTCTCTCACATTTTAATTTTTTAATTAGTGAGTTATAGTCTCACAGTTGTCTTGTGACGGATACATACACTCATATACCATAAAGTATAACGCTTGTTATTTTGCTATTCGTTTTTTTTCTCTTTTCCAACCCTTTACTTGGAACATGTTTGGCTTGGCATAACTGCTACAGTTTAGCGTAGAGTTATGCAATCTGTCGTGCACTCGTACATTTTATGCACGCTTCTTTTAACTTCATACAGAAATAACTCTCGCAAATACAACTTTTTTTTAATTTTAACCCTTTGTTAACCATTTATGCAACTTTTTTTTTTTCTTTTCACATGCACTTCGTGTGTTGGATATTTATTTATGTTACACAAAATTTGCTCAGTTAGAATACAATTTTGTTCATTCATATACATACATTACACTAGTTCATGTGTTGATTTACATATTTTGTTCATTTGCTTTTACACATTGTACTTTGCTTGCGATCTATTCGACAGTATTCCTTTTTTTTTTCTCACAAGTAGTTCATTGAGTAATACACACTGGCTGGTTTAGAGTATAACCAGAGTTTTCACACATTACACGGAGTTCATTGTCTTTATTAACCCTCATTCATTACATTTTGGTGATTAACTCACTAATTATGTAATTGAATCTCACTCGTATGTTAGTGTTTTGGGTTATCACACACATACTGTCCGTATATTTTGTTAGCAAATGCATAAAAAATGTTAGTTCATTGAGACATTATTACAAGTAGTTCATGTGGAATTATACAATTTGTTCATGTGTTTACTTACACGTTGTGTATGCTTGCGTACACACTTATTCATGTGTTTTATTTCATTTAGTTCATGAGTTTGAGGTTTCTTTTTCCCCTCCCTTCACACACATACAGTTTTTTTTTCCTGTTACTTTTCTATCTTTTAAACTTTACACCATGTTTCGATATTAAAATGTTCTATCAGTTTTTTTTTTTTTTAAATTTTAACAGAGTTGTTTTTATTTATTTTATGTGTTTGCATAATGTCATAACATATCAATGACACCATCACTTTGTCTATGTACAAAGATTTTAAAGTTACTAAGAGTTATCCGTCACATGACATGTTAAACTACACACACATTTCGAATCTGTTTACTTTTAACATGCAACATTTTTTTAACACTTTCATTAGATACATCTTACTTGAAGGTGGCAGATCTAGTAAGGTGTCTTGTCACACTATATTAAAGCGTATGCAATTTCTTAGTAGATGTTTTTAATATTTTGGCCACGTGTTAAATTTTAATAAATGCACAGATGGTCTATACATGAAAATTCAGAAAAACTAAAACCTTTACATATCCTTTTTTTTTGTGGCAAATTTCATTTACTGTGTTAGATTCTCACTGGTTATCGAGGGAAATTTCTTTTTTCTTTCACACTCATATGTCAGGATTTTAAGGATTTCTTTTTGGTAAACAACACTTCTTTTTCTATATTTTGCAAGAGACAGTTTATCTTTTGCGGTAACACTCCTGTTCCTTTTTTTGTGTATTTAACGTAAAGGTATGGCTCCTGTCAATTTTACACTGATGCGTTTTGAGTAGAGATAGATATATTTTTTTTCAACGAATGCAGCAATATCTTATAAAATTTACAGTAAAAAAAAAAAAAAAAAAAAAAAAAAAATAACCCTTTGGTAGCGATTTTTTTTTAAATACGGTACACTTTTTTTCCTCTTCAGTTACATTTTGCTGTTTGGTGCTTGGTGCATGTAGAGAATTTTTGTTCATAGTTAACACACACAGTAGTTCATAGTTTATCTTAGTTCATAGAAAAAAACCCTTACACGAGTTCATTGCTTTGTCAATTCTTTGCGTGCATCAGGGACTAATTGTCACTGTTTTTACAACTGATTTTCAAAACACTTAGGCATTTTACTTCATTAATACACTTCTTTTGTTCATTGTTATTTATTTACACTTGAGGTCAGTGTGACACATTTCTTCGGTTCATTGTTACAATTTTACACTTGAGGTCACAGTGATGCACTTCTTTGGTTCTTTGGAATTATTGCACACGTTTGCTCTTTGTTTGTTTGTTTTTTTTTTGGTTCTATAACAAAAGTTTCCTTTTTCACATTGAGGGAATTTATTTAAACTTTTTCCACGTTTATTTACACACATATTATTTTTGTAGTCAGCATTTAATTTTATTATGTCACACATGCTTTTCTTTTTTTTTCAAAAAAACAAAAAAAAGAATAAGCGCTTGTTGCATCTGTTAGGTATTTTACTGATGTTTATAATTTACAATGGTATTAAACTTAAAAGTTTGTCTTGTTCAACATTAGTGAATATTCTTTCAGTTTTTTTTTCGTTTGTGCAATTTTACAGGCAGGTACTCTACACAAAGGTTTCTACAAAGGTTACATACAATGGTTAATCATAGGTACTGCGCGTGGGATTGCTCATTTTTAGGCAGCATTTTTTTTTTTAATGGTAGTTACACATTATAAATAACAGTTTTTTTTGTTAGTTTCGCATTATTGATATTTTTTTCCGCAAAAAAAAAAGGTAGGAAATGTACACTTCTTTCACATTAACATGGCATATGATTGAAATCTGTTGACCTTTTAGTTAAGTGTTATTTTAATTTAATCGGTAACAAAAAAAAGGGTTTCCTTTTTTGGTAACTTTACAGGATTACGCTTTACTTTTATTTTTTGTCATTCGGTACCTTTCTTGGCTATTCAAGGTATTTCACGTGATAAGGTAGTTTTCTTATGCACGATTTTCCAATCACTCAGTACACAGGTGTGCATTATTTTTTTTTTGGTTTTTGTTATGCTCATTGACACATGTGGTTTATTACTGGTATAAACCAGTCGTAACATCAAACGGTGTTATTTATGACTACATTCACACACATACATACTTTTGTGTCACCTGTTGTATAATGCTTATTAAATTTCATTAAATTTACTGTACATTTTTTACCATTTTTGTAAAGGGTACTTTCTCTGGAAAGTTCTTATTACATCTTGTTTATACCTTATAGGAGTGCAATATGTTTTAAAATACACTTTAGTTAAATTAGGTTCTCAGTAAAACACATTCAGTCTTTGGTTACAAGATAAAAGGATGGCAACTTTCAACTTTTAACAAATAATTTACCTCCATCTTCCTCTCCTTTTACTAGTTACATTACTTTTAAAAACTAGAGATGTCACAACTAGTGCTGAAAAGGTTACAATTTTATATTTACTATATTATGTAATGTTTTGTATTTATATACAGTTCATGTCTCAAAATATTTTTATAAGTTGGAGTATGACCAACATTTGTAGCAATTGTGGAAATTGCTCTTGCTTGCAGTGAAAGTTCAAGCAATTTATATATTAAAATCTTCTGGAACTTTATAAAAAAAATAATGGTGTGCACACGTTAAAAAAAAATAAGAAGAAAATAAGAAAACAGCTGTCCAGAAGTATTAACTGCAGTTCAAAAAAATTTCAATATTTTTTATTTTTGGCAAGTCTTTGGTACCAACTTGCTTTGTCATGCTTATAGGCATGCTTTTTATATGAGACATGATTTATTTGTTCCTTACATATTTAGTATTGCTGTATATGTTTATAAACTGTTGGTCACCGGGTTCCCTCTACAAAATATTACATTTTTACATATTTTCTTTATGTGTAATGTATTTGAGGGAAGACATGGGGTAACTTTTTTTTTCTCTCGCGGTTCACTTCGTTCTTTTTCGGCTGTTGGGGAGATATATGTGAAGGCGCCTACCTTCACATATTAATATTAAGACTTTTCCTCTTTCCCCCCCTTTAAAATTACATTTTTTTAAATTCTTAAATTTAATTATCTGTCTGCATTCGGATTCAATCTGTTTTTAGCACTCTTTTCCCTTCCTAAATTAAGCATTCAATTCTCAGTCTCTTTAATATTTTAACCACAGCGCACTACAGTTAAAAGAAAAGAAATCATTTCCTTTTCTCGCCTAATAACTGGATTCTAATTTTCATCCTTCTGCCTTAGTTTTGATGATATGCAGAAATTAGTCAGACATATTACTTCTACATTTTTAGCCGTTGGTCCAGATGTAAGATATTAGTCATTTCAGTTATTAACCCTGTCTTTATTTTGTTTTGTTTATTAACGGGCGCTTCGGCCGCTTCAATCCCATGAGAACTTTGGCAAACCTATCGAATGTCCTTTTGCGGTTTATGTGCTATAATTACTAAGTAATCATCTGGCGTTAAATAGTTCTTATTAATCTTCTACATTCCCCATTCAATTTCAATTATTGTACTTTGACCACATGTCTTCCTCTCTTTAATCTCGCCATATAGTATATATATTTGGCGAAATTGTGTATGTAAGCTTGCCAACACTCCAGATTTCGAGAAAGTGTATTTTGAGTCAGACTATCTTCTGAACTCGCATGCTCTGAGCATAAGAATGTAGCGAGACTCTCTCTCCAACGCCCGGCTCCGGCCGAGGGCTCGCCTTGCAAAAAAAAACTACCCGAACCTGGTGTCTGATTTGGTCAATAAAGAATTAGTTGTAACATTCGGCTTGTCTCTATCTGCAATATGGATTAATTCGTTCTGCTAATATTGTTTCACTTCGTTATCAACTCTTACAGCCATCGGAAAAATTCAACACAAATGTACAAAATCCAAAGCATCGCTACAGCATCTTCGATTGCCTTCCGCACTAGACGTTTTCTGTAGGAATCCTTTAAACATTTAATTATTCCCTGGTATGCTGGTTCCCCAACAGCAAGAGATATCGGCTAAAATTTGGCCTGTTATAAGAAATGTCGGCAAATAAACGGTAGTCAAATAGAGAGAGATTAACGCCGCATGTTTTCTCGGCTATAACTGACGATTTCTTTAGTTATAGGTCAAATGCTAACGTCGGCAGAATATCGAATTGATGTATGAAAGAAATTGATTGGCACATACTGCAAATATGAAATCGGCCGATCTTGTCAGCCGACCAAAATTGAATCATTTTACTAAGAGCGTCGGCGGTAACTCTACCCCCCCCCCCCGTAGTGAAATGTTTCACGTGACATAAACACACCAATATCTTTCGAGATCTTTATCTCGTATTCCCTCAAAATCCTCTCTTCACGTTTCAAGGACAGACCAGACCCCACATTTAAGCGAACAAACGAAGGGAATAGAAGTCAAAAATATTTCCGAAGAATTGTTTTTTTGGTGAGAATAAATTCCTTATGCACAAATCAATAAACCTTAATATGTTTAAAGTGTGCAGATTCTCCACGATATTTGGATAATAGACTGTAATCAAAATCTAAATCTAAATCTAATTTTCTCTCTCTCTCTCTCTTTTTTTTTTTTTTTTTTTTTTTTTTTTTGTTACGTATACAGGGCTCCCAAATGGTCCGCCAACTGAATACCAATATTTTTTTAGAAAAATTTTCTTTTTAGATTTTTCTTACAAACCGTCCCGGAATCACCTTTGAAAGTTAATTCTAGCGCAAACCTACCATAAAATTTTCTGTTAAAATTAATTGGTATTCAGTGGGCGGACCATTTGGGAGCCCTGCGTATACTCATTTATACTTAAAAATACACTTTGATAAGTATTATAACTTGAACTGGTTAATAAATTAAATGAATTAAACTGATATATTTGTTAAATGTTGATAATAAGACTTGCCATTTTTTTATTATTATTTAAATAAATAGGAGAAAATATCTTAAATTAAAAACTACAAACTATTTGCTCTAAATATATTTTTTTAATTATGAGTTTAAAAATTCTGAGTAAATAAAGGTATTTCTTTAAAAGTTAATTATATAAAATATTTGGAATTAAGAAAATACGACTCTAGAACTGTAATAAAATGAAATACGATTGCAAGGATACATAAAAATTTTGAGAAAGTTTTTGAGATTTTTTTCTAAATGCTTTCTATGATTTAAATTGTCTTACAGAGAGAAGTAAATAATCTTTTTTGATCCAGATAATGAAAAATCTAATTTTATGATATTTTTAAAAGTAAAAAAAAATGGCAGAATAAAGAAAAAAAATGGCAGAATAAAGTATTCATTAAAATAATTATTTAGATTTTGGAAAAAAAAAATATGCATAACCATAATAAAATTAGAAGTGTTAAAGAATGTGATTTTTATAGTTGGGAAACAATGTTAAGTGGGAATAATTTTCATTGTAAGATGCATATATTGTATAATTAATTTAAATGACTGAAAGTTCGTTTTAATTCAAATAAAATATTTTGCTAAATGGCAATATTTTCCATTATAAAATACAAAAATATTTACTTATCGCTGGTGTAACTAATTAAAATGTAAGGAATTTAATATTGTTTAAAGTCTAAACATTGCTGTTAGAAGATGTTACAATAAAAATTACAAATAATGACAATTACCATTTAAATTACAATTAATTTTTCTTTCTAAGATTAAAAAATATTTATACATCAATAGTATTAAGAATTGGTAGAACGTAATCTTTACCTTAAAAAAAAAAAAAAAATTGTTTGCTTCTTACACTAGAAAATTATTGTAATTTAAAATTTAATTGTAATTAAGTACAATTTTTATATCGAATGCCTTTAACAGCAATTTTTAAGCGTTAAACAAAAACATTTTTTTAAACGTTTTAATTGGTTATGTAATCGACGTGTAAATATTTTTGCATTTTATTTGTAAGAATAATACCGATTAGCAATACTTATCCTTTGAATTTAAACGAGTTTTCTTACTTTTAAATACCATTTAAAAATACATCCATAACTACATGTGGATTACTTAACATGATAAAACAGTTAACTGTTTTAACTGTTTTTTCATTTGCTGTGGATCTTGCTGTTTTGTGACTCTGCTCGTTTACTGATGAGGGCTATGAAAGTAGCCGAAACGTTTATATATATTTTTAATTATATTTTAATTGTTTTTAATAACATTGTAATGTGTGTATGTCTGTAGTTATGCAAATTATGTTAATTTAAGTACTATTTTTGCATCTTACAAATTTTGCTGTATGATATCACTAACTAATCGGCAAAATATCATATGATATTGGAATGTTTTCGGTAAAAGATTACCTAGTGACCAAATGATCGAAAACAAATAGACAAAAGCTTCAAAACTGATTCAATAATAGTCGGGATGCGATGCTCCTTATCTGCTTTGCCGGGCGGACAAAAAGCCTTTCTCTCCAACCTCAGAGGGTGACATCGTTCGGGCGAAACATAGTGAAATTAGGACATTCGGCGGAAGCTCGGCCAGGGATTATTTGCTGCTTGGGTTGTAGCTTAAAAGTTGTGTTAGAAGGGAGAAATTCTAACTGAATAGATTTCAAGTTCAAAAGTTGACTGTGAGCTGTACACTGATCAACAAAGATCGCTTTTGAGCTTTTTTACGCTTTTTTGCATGAAAATGCAAATTTCTGATGTATTCCTCAAGAAATATTAGCGCCATCCAAGCTTTGAGATTAGATCTGTACTGTACGCGAAGTGAATTTTTATGTTTGAAACAGCGAGAATTGTTTTATTTGCCGATAACCAGTTAAGGCAATTTTTCTGTTCCTGAAGCATTTACTCCGACAAGGACAGTTAAACTCTCTTTACTTAGCTTTCCACCGGAACACGATTCTCCTTCGTTTTGTTAGGAAAACATTTGTAAAAAAGTCCCATTTCATCCATATTGAAAACGTCGTCCGCACTATAACCTGCAAGAAGTTTGTGTAATGAAACTGTTTTCCATTCATCACACAGTGCATCAGACACATCTTTTCCTTCACTGTGTAATGTTCGAAACATGATGACTTACATAAGGTCTGGCTTTAAACTTTTCAAGCCACCCCATGCTTGCAGTGAAACCTTCCACGTTCAATAATTTTGCAAATTTGAGAGCTTTCTTACGTAACATCGTACCACTTAAAGGAATTACACTCTTCTGTGTCCTGTAATATGTAAACCATTTTACGAGGGCTGTTTCGATATCTGGGAAGGCACATGTCTTCATCCTTTTGCACTTTGGGTTTACAGTTGTCTTATGTCTTATGAAAATGCTTTTTTAACTTTCAGTATGGTAGCTAGCGTGTTGGGAGGGATACCATGCTTCAGGACTATATCTTTTTTCTTAAAATGAGGATTGTCTTCAATATCCTTTATAAAATTTACTTTTTGTTCTAAAGTAAAAATTTGTAATTTCCGCTTCGACATTTTGAAAGACCTAACTGAAAACATAACATGATGTGAAAGCAATAAAGACTAAAATTTCAAGACTCAACATTAAAGTAATGAACTTCAATGAAATCTCAATAGAATAGAAAAAGATCCTTGCATAAAAGCGTGAGAAATTTGACCAATTAGAATTCACTTAGCCACCTGCTCTGTTTCCAAAGTATACCTGTTGAGAAAAGGGAATACGTAATGAAATGTGTGGTAATGAGAGAAATGAATGAATGGGGTAGGGGTGGGGGGATGAGACAATTTCAGCTGAAAACCCAAACTCGCAGAGGCTCCACACTGACTGATGTAGGAAGTAAAAATACCTCCCTTCAAAGTCAGCGAGGGAGTCCAGAAAAGTTTTAGCTAACAGAAAGTGCCAGTATTTTTGAGCTGTGGCTAAAAAATTAAGAAATTAGTCGAGTTACTGTTTTTTCTCTATTAGAAAAAAAAATCGACTTAAAAGATGTAGACTTCGACAGAATGAGAACGTTTAATATTGAATAGTAATAAAGAGACCGGGACTTCGCATAAACTACTTCAATGTGCTTCTTTTTTTAAACTAAATGGGCTTGTCTCCCTTTGTTGTTGTTGTTGTTTTAGTTTTAGTTTTAAAATCGCATAATACAGGAACGTTCCTGTTTGTCACTTTAACGTTTAGAGACGTTTAATTAGTTTTTATTAATTTGAATTCATGTTTTTATGTGAACTCACCCGTATCGCAAATTCTTTTTAAACCTTCCTAGTCAATAGAAAATGATTTGTGTATCATTTCTAATGCTAACTTTAGTATTATTCTATTCTATTCTTTTTTGTTATCTGGAGTAAAAAAAAAGTTCTATATTTTATTAATTATTTTTCTAAAATTAAAGAGGTTTCAAAGTTTTCCTTTTTTTCTTTTATGGGAGTTCTAAAATCGTATAAAAGAAAAAGTTCATGTTTGTCACTTTAACCAATTTAAGCCAAGCGTCCCATTTTTGGAACGCTTCGAGTTTTAAGAAATTTGTATAATTTTCTTCTTATTAAACATGAAAATTGTATGAAATAATTATCTATAATTGACTTTATCTCTTACTGAGCGATGACAGCATAATATGGATAGTTATTTAATTAAATGAAGGCTTTTTTGGTATTTATAGATTTTTCACTTTTCAAGGTGGCGAATCGTAAAAAGTAAGTTTATTTGTGTTTGTTCTATGAAGAATAAGAAAAAAATAAGTCATAATATTAGCTCGTAGACTTCTTTGAAATACGTATTTTTTTAAATTGCGAAATTATATGTTCAAGCCTATTTTTTAGACATGTTTGTAACGTACAAAATATAGGGCGCTAGGCACAAATGGGAACATATATTTTCGTGAATTTGGAAGCAATTATGTATGTAATGTCCTTTTCAAGATGAATATGTAGAAAATTGTTTTTAAGCCTCAAATATGAATATTCTTACTTTATTATTAATAATATTTATAATGTTATTAGTCTCTGTAAAGAAATCGACTTAAAAGTTGTGGACTTCGACAGAACGAGAACGTTTAATATTGAATAATAATAAAGGGGCCGTGACTTTGTGTAAACTTAAACTTAAAAAAATGTTTTTTTTTTTAGTAGCTAATAAAAATATTAATTATAGTACATAAAATACAATTTAAAAGCTTATTTTCTAACATGTAATTATGCATATTATAATATTACAAACATTATGCATATTCCCATATTTAGTACGCTTACGTTTTAATAATAAATAATAAATAATAATTATAAATAAAAAAATAGCATGCATTTTATTAGTCTTTTTTCAGTTCATTTTGCAACATTTTAAAGTAATTTCTCCAACAAATATGAGAAAAGTAAAATTCAGGCATAAATGGATATTAATCAGTTTTTATAAATTTGAATTACTATTTTTATGTCAATTCATCAGTATCGTAAAAATCTTTTTCAATCTTTCGGGTCAAAACAATACAAAATGATTTGTATATCATTTCTAATGCTAATGTTTATATTATTTTATTATTTTTTGTATTTTAACAATAAATTGCTTATCAAATTAGATTCACTGTTGAATGTTTCGGACAGTAATTAAAAAAATATATATATATCGTTTTTAAATTTTTTCAAAGAAGGAACAATTGTGTTTTTCCATAACATTTGAAGTAGCTAGAGAATAATCATATATATTTTTTTTTCTCCACCGAATATAGCAATATATATATTTCAAAACTAGAAAAAAATGAAAACGGAAATGAGGCAGAGGAAGATACACTGGTGTACAAAATTAAAGACCAATCACAAAATACTAATTTACAAGTACGCGAATACTCAAAAGGAAATAATATAATTCGAAAAATTACTATTTCTACAGCACTGCTAGTCCATATAACGTCTCATGCATGTCACACATGGTCACAAGTGTCACAGTCACTACGGTGAAGCAAAAAAAATAGGAAATTCCATACATCTCATTATAAGTCTCAAATTATCACTATATGTGACTCCACTGAGACGTCACTGTGACTTCTGCTTTGTGATGAGTCTCCATGTGACTTTACAATGTAGTTACATTGTGACTCTCATGCGACTGTCATCTGTAGACTCAATTTCAAAGTCATCGTGAAGCTGCATTGTGATAAGTTACAAAATAATGTCACATTAAAGTCACATGATGACTTTCAGGTGACACAGAGACTACTGTGAAGCCACCATTGTGCTCTTTTGTGAAAGTCACCATGTGACTCTCATTTGATAGTATTTGGTGACTTACCATAATGCAGTGTTCATGATGACTTTAAAATTGAGTCTAAAAATGACAATCACATGAGAGTCACAATGTAACTACATTGTAATGTCATCTGGTGACTCATTACAAAGCAGCAGTCACATTGACGTCTCAGTGGAGTTACATATAGTGATAATTTGAGACTCATAATGAGACGTGTGGAATTTTCTATTTTTTGTTTCACCGTAGTGACTGTGACAGTTGTGACAATGTGTGAGATGAATGAGATGCTACATGGACTAGCTGTGCTGTAGGGATAGTAATTATTTGAATTATATTATTTCCTTTTGAGTATTAGCTTACTTAAAAATTAGCATTTTGCGACTGGTCCTTAATTTTGGACACCAGTGTATTTAAAAATTTTATGAATGCAAAAATAAGGTAATATTGAATAAAAGTAAATAATTTAATTTTATATATTTCTAATATAAGTTAAATTAAACTTAGATAAGTTTGACCTACAGGTGGATTTTAATTAGTATTTTTTAATGTGCACTTCGTATTTGTATGGTTTGTAAAAGAAAAGAAAATAAGTAGTCTAATACATTCACTAATTCTAGAAAAAATAATCGTAGAAATTCGATGCCTTTAGCACTCATTGAAAATAATCACTATAGTAATATGGGCACATGAACTTTGGGCGATGACTAACACTGTATAAGTATGTAATGTAGTGAAGATTATGCATATTAAAGTTAATGTTTTTTATTATTTAAGTTAATTTTAAAGATATTTATTTGCATATTAAATAGCTCAATAATAAACTATTCAACTTTCATTTTTGTGTACTTCAATTAAGTAATTAAAAAGAAATCTAGCTATTAAATGAATATTTTAAGATGAACTGACATGTATAAAACGCGGTGTCCCATTTAGGATTTTGGACGGCTCATTTAGTTTTTAAGAACAATAAATGCGACAAAAATTACAAATGCGATAATGGCATATCGTTGGCTTATATTATAGATAATGATTCAATTTTTACAAAACAAGTTAGTTTTGAACTTAAGGAATAGTTTTCAATATTTTTCTGCTTAATAAAAAAAAAAAAAAAAAAAAAAAAAAAAAAAAAAAAAAAAAAAAAACTTATTTAATAAATTGCTAAATATACCCTAAATGTGACAACAGTATGGGGAATCGCTTCGTATTTCGGTACAATGACTTTAATTTTTAAAAATGATACCAAATAGTTTACATCACAACATACTTAACGCTATTAACCCTTTCAGGGGTAAGGTACTTGCATTCGCAAAATTTTAAAATAATTGATTGACATCAGTATTTACACGAAAATTTATTTGCAAAGAAGAAATAGTATATTTTCCCGTATTTAATAAACGTGAAATTTTCATTGAAAAATTCAGGTGCCAATGTGGCAATTAGGAATTGAAATTAAGTGTTAAGCAATTCTCCCAAGACAAATTATTTTATGAAGAGATGTATGCTAATCACTTATAATGAATTATAATCGCCAAAGAAGATGGAGCAAAGCAGTTTTATATATGTATGACAAATAGAAAACTTAAACTAGAATCAAAGAGCATATAGCAAACATCAAATACAACAGGAACACCATAGCTTTGGCCATATGATGCAGCAAAGAACCTTTACAGATCAATTTTAAAAATTGCAGAACAATTTATCACTCAAGATTTTATCTAGCATCCATTATCCGGGAGCCAATAGAGATATTTTTTTCGCAACGAGAATATTTACAATGATTCAGTGTCCCTCGAGTTACTTAAAAGTTGGAAAGAGATACTATGCTGTTTTAGTAACAATACAAAATTAATCTACAATCACAAATATCCAGTTTCATTTTATTTCATGTTTCCACAGATTTTCATTATGCATGAAGTCTCGTGACATTATTTGCCAAACTATTTTTTTTTAAATTTCTTTGCAAAAAAATTTCTATCATGAATGATTTTGAAAATGACACCGTTTGTGCGATGATACGAGGGTTAATCTAAATAAAGGTATTATATCACTTTTATAACAAATTATTTTATAGATTTTTTTTTAAAGAAATAATTACAAGTTATACAAGTTTGTGCATTACACTGAATTTCTAGGTCAATTTATTTTAACACTATAACAATAAATAAAAATATACCCATCGAAAGAAAGAAAATAAACGAAATAAACTCACTAACCGATGCTTAAAAACACTCATGGCAGTAAATCGTAAATCTTGAACATCAATGATTAACAATCACTTTTTAACAGCCATTTTGAACACGCAGAACAACGTCTGCTGGAGCGCATCTATTAGATTTTTTCTTACGTAAATAAATGTTGCTCGATATTTTCTAAAAATAGTTTATTGCTTATGACTCATATGATTTAGAGTTCATGCGTCCGCCAGTGAAATAAGGGCGCTTGATTGACACAATCTTGCTCACATCATCATTACTATATGTCTTGTTTGCAGTTTTGCTTTGGCGAACCAGGTTCGTCATTCAATTAACAATTCGGAATATGTTCGCTTCACGTTCTAGTTAATGCTCTGCTGAACATAGGGGAAGTGCAGAATTAGTGC
This sequence comes from Maratus speciosus, assembly GCA_963932465.1. Lineage (NCBI taxonomy): Eukaryota > Metazoa > Arthropoda > Arachnida > Araneae > Salticidae > Maratus > Maratus speciosus. Next base: position 57,333,095 of record OZ010793.1, on the reverse strand, counting down.
AGATCAACCCGCTCTTTATTAATGCAAAGTTTATTTACTTTATCAGTTTCTGAATCCTCTATATCAGAACCATTCGTATGGTTTAACCCCTTGAAAGGCGGTGGGATAAATTTTATCCCACCTACAATTAATGAGGATTTGCACCAAAAATTTAGGAAATTTTAGTTTTCTAACTTTGGTGGAGAAAAGTCGTAAAATTGCTTTTCCTTCTTTTGAAATAAAAATTTTCTAAATTTCCGGTGGGAATGAAGCATTACCATAGCTGCCAACTTGTACGGATTTTTGCTACCACTAAAATAAAATAAAAAATTTTGCCTAATTCAATCGTCGAATTGCTGTGAATTTTGATAATTAAATAAGGCAGAAATTTCTGTTAAATTTTAGTGGTAGCAGAAATCCGTACAAGTTGGCAGCTATGCATTACACAAACGCAATTGCTTGCCCCTCATGGGGATAATCAGCTCTCAGTCTGTTTACCTTTGCAAAATCAACCCGCACTTTATTAACACTGAACTACCGGAAATGTTACTCAAGTTTTATAAAAATATTTTACACCAGAATTTTTATTTAACCTCTTCGCGACGGGGTCGTTTTACGAAATTTTAATCTTTTGTCACCGTTTTTTAAGAACAAAGATTTGTGTCTTCCTGATTCGAGAAAATTCGCTAATTAAATAAGGCAAATTTTACAGTAAAATTTTACTGGTGAGGAAAACAAAGATTCTGAGCGCTTCATGCTACGTATGCGTGTCGCTCGTCCCCAAGGGGTTAAAGCTGTTTAACTTATTTATTTAACTTTTTCTTCCTTGTATATTTTAAACTTATTGTATAAAGAAAATCCTGATACGAACCGAAATATTTTCAATTGGTAGGGATCAGAATGACCTCTCACGTCACGTATAGCGTTAATACAAAGCTTATTTACTTCTCTATCATATTCTGAATCGTCTATATCAAAACCATTTATATGGTATAACCACTTTTCAATATCATTACCTTTCCAAAATCCATTAGAAAAATTAATGTTTTCTCCAAAAGACTTTTTCGGTAAATACGTAGACTTTTTTTTTCTTTTTTGAAAGTTTAGTCAGGGTTCGCTTCACATTCTAATTAATTCTCTGCTGAACATTAGGGCTGTGGAGAATTAGTGCAGATCAACTCACTCTTTATTAATACAAAATTTATTTACTTCTCTACAATTTTCTGTATCACCTATATCAGAACCATTCATATGCCATAACCAGTTCTCAGCCTGCTTACCTCTGCAAAATACATTAGAAAAGTTAATGCTCTCCAAAAGACTTTTTCGATAAATACGTAGAATTTTTTTTCTTTTCTGAAAATTTACTCAGGACGGTGGCACCGTCGATCCTTTCGGTGGGGCCGTTTTCGAATTCGAACTCGGAATTCGCGCATTATTTTGTATAATAATCGCTGTATAATAACTGTAACTGTGTGTCCCTCGCTAGTAGTCTCTTATGCTTTTAGGTCCTGTGCCTTAAGTGCTTCGCGTATAAAACTTCTGACAGCGTATCAAACGAGTATTCACAAGGAGACGGCAAGGGTGTGGGGTATCCGAATCAAAGCAAGGGTTTGTGTGCAAATAATCCTCAGTAAGAGAACTCAGATGACCAAATCGTAGCGCGCACTACTGAGTAGTTATTGAGGAAAAAAAAAATTATTTTATTACTATATGATAAATTGTTATTATTAATTCTCTTACAGTTAATTAGACACCTCTAACTTGTGTGAAGTGCTTGCATAGTTTTATAAATCACATGAATAATAAAATATATAAACTGTTGGATTTGTTACATATAATAAATGAGTATAATACATTAGAGAAAAATTCATGTCACTGGGCGTGGCGTCCCAGTCGTGTTCTCCCTTAATCCCATGGGGAAGAGCCAAAGCGATATAAGTAAGCGTTCTATCTTAAATGAGAGAGGTAACCGCAAGATTAAAGGCGAGGTCACATCAGTCAAGGTCGTACGCCACGTAGCGGACGTGGTTAAACTACTGGAAAATTCCTAACTGTTTTCTTACTTAACCACTAAAATTGTAAAGATTTTTTCACCTTGATTAATAGCTGAAACGTTTCTGACAACACGAAAAACACTTTGTGGTGTCAATTGCATCTGGACGCCTCTCCCGCTACGCGATAGATTTTGCAATGAAAGTGGTATACAAAATTCAGTTCCATAAGTGAATAAAGATTTATAAAATATGCGCAGATGGTAGATATCCTGTCATATATAACGTCGCACTAAAAGCCCACGTATGTGGATTATCACCCCGTCCACAAAATGGCGCAACTGTGTTAATTTACGCCCGATTCCAGTATTAAGTTTGTACGTTTACTTATATCGCTTTGCGACCGGTATTCGTGCCGCGTAAGCTGTTCAGAATCGGGGATTATTCTCACCAGTAAAATTTTTATCGTGAATTTTGCCTTATTTAATCCGAGCATTTTCTCGATTCAATTAGGCAAAAATTTTCTGTTTTAGAAAACCGGTGACTAAAGATTAAAAATTCCGTAAAAGACGCTCGTCCCCAAGAGGTTAATGTGAGTGGGCATGGTGTCCATTTCTTGTCTTCCCTTGAATTTTTATAATTATTTCTAATGATCAGAAGAAAACTGGACATACCATTGGATTCAGGAAGCTTCAAAGAATTTTTTAAGCCAATAATGAAAATAAAATCTCACTCATGTTTCCCCTTGACCACCTAAAGGGCCATGGCTACACGGTCTAGTCACCTAAACTTAATTTCAAAACTCACAAATGGCATCAAAAATATATTAATAAAACTTTGCTTTTGTAATGAAAGTGCAAAATAGAGAGTTTTTATTTTCTAAGAAATTCGTTTGAAAATGCTGGTGTCGATTTTACGAACACTAAAATGCCTGCAGTAGCAGTTTTAAATCTCCTGATCCTGAAAGGGTATGTTTTGTTTGTGAACACACACAAAAAAATAAAGTTTAATTTCTTTTTTCGCAATAACTACTAAGTAGTGCGCAGTACGGCTTGGTCATACGAGCTTTCTTACTCAGTACTGATTACACATATAATTTTACTTTGATTTGAATACCCCACACCCTTGCCGTCTCCTTGTCAGTTAACCCCTTCGGGACGGGAGCCTTTTACGAAATTTTTAATATTTTGTCACCGTTTTTTAAAAACAGAATTTTGTGTCTTCTTGAATCGAGAAAATGCGAAGATTAAATAAGGCAAATTTTACAGTAAAATTTTACTGGTGAGGAAAATGAAGGATTCTGAGCGCTTCATGCGGCACGTATATGTGTCGCTCGTCCCCAAGGGGTTAAGTGTCACAAGTGGCATCGTTGCTTATTTTCTTGCCCAATTTAAGGAATCTGGGTAAGATTGTAACATTTATGGCTAAATTCTTTAATATATTCTAATTTAAAAAAATAATTCATTTAATACAGATGTAAAAATTAAAACTTTTATTGCAATTTATGCTCTCTAAGAAATAATTTTTTATCAAACTTCACATATTTAACCCTCCGTCTACCAGACGGGTCCATTGTACCCGACAGGTACATACAAAATATTCATTCAAACCAGAAATTTCTTTAAAATAAACTAAGTATATAAACCAGACAAAAATAAGGTAAATAAATAAGTTAAATAGTTTTAAATAAAAATTCTGGTGTAGAACGTTTTATTAAAACTTGAATAAAATTCCCGGTAGATCTAGGGTTAACCCCTTAATACTCGCTCCCGTGATATTCACGGGCTGTGTCTTTTATTCAGATTTTGGATTGTCACCAGTTTTAGAAAGCAGTGTAACTGGCTTTATTATGGTATCATTCTTCTTGTCATTACATAACGTGAATATATCTTTTTTTTCAAAAAAGCGGTGCCAATAAGCAATTTGAAATTTTAAAGAGTTACTTTATCCGACCGTTAAAGGGTTAATATAACCATGAAATGCATAGATATTTTTAATTAACTCGTAGCAACCACTATATTTATATAGAAATACTAATCCTGTGACAATCACAAAAATATGCTGCTGTATAAACTTAAAAATCTATCTTAAAATTTCTGGTGTCTAATCTTTAATATAAGAATAAAAAACACAATTTTAAAAGAATAATTTATGCATTTAAGGGGTTAAGTTTTACAAAATAAAAAAATATATATATAACAAGGTATTTTGATTCATACTTATTAAAATATTTACTAATTTGCAATATTTTAGTTTTTACTTGTATTGCAGATGTACAACATAAGAAAAGGTTGACGTCTTATGCGAAAAATGTATGTCCGTTTTTTTTCATTATTTTTCATGTATAAAGAACCTTTCTGAGAATCATATATATTTTTTTTCAAAAGAAAATAAAAAATCATGCATTTAAGAGTTAAAAATTACTCTTCTTCATACATAACTATTGAATATATCAATTTTAATTAAACAGTAAATTTAAAACGCAACACGTTAGACCTGGCACTACTTATTGAGAAGAGTACATAAATATCCGTGAATGCATTGTGAGTCTACGCAGAATTAACACAGCTTTCCTTGTTTCATTTTTCTTGCGATATTGGAAGAATTTAAATTTCTTACTTGATGTACGATTTATACTCACAAACGCAATTTTTTAATAACACGGAACAAGTGAAAATTAAAACGTGTAGAGTTCCCTCTTTGACTTCCGTTTGTATTCAGGTTAACCGGATAAATTGGTCCTCCAGTTTCGTCTGGAATGGTTCAGTTGGCAGAGTATTGATGGTTTCAGCCAAGAGATTCTGGTTCGAATATTGCCGGAATATTTTTCACTCACTCGCAAATTTACAACTCAAATAAATAGAATTCATTGAATTTTCACGATAGCATCCGTTTTTAACACTTTCCAACAATGTTTAAAAGTGTTTATACATTCGGTTTGTCTGTCCGTCTGTCCGCTCCAATTCCCGTAAATATACTCGGATTTTCATGGAATTGTTAAACATTATTTAGGGTTCACCTAGACATGTTCAGTATCGTATATGAAGTATGTGGGATTGTTAGTTCATTTACAGGGGCACCCGAAAGTATTCCATTACATTATGGGATATGGGGGAAAATCGTTTGCAGAGTATTTTAAAGACATTATGCTATTTCAAATGTATTGAAACTGATATGAATCACTAAATATTTCACTACAAGATGATTACGATAGAATAGGGCATTCAGAGCCTTTGTCGTTCATTTACAGGGACATACAAAGAAATCGATTACCGTACTGTCTTTGAGTAATAATTGCTTGAAGTGCATTTTCAATTTCGGCCTGCGCTTTTATATTTAACTTTTTTTTAAATTTAACTAGTTGTATACAGAATTCTATATCTCATATATAGGGCTGCACAAAAGAATTCACGGGCGGAAAATGCTGATGGGAAATTTTCGACTAAAGTATATATGTATTTCTTAACTGAACTAAATTTTGGCATGCATGTAGTTAATAGATACAAATCTATACATCCTATACAGGGCTATTCAAACAAGTAGGATAATTTTCCGATTGTAGATGGGAATAGCTGAAACTGGATTTTCAAGTGTGTTATACGTTTCATATGATTGAATTACAGATAATATTTTTACTTATTAAACGGTGCAGTTTGTTACATTATTCTGAATGTGTTGGAAAGTGTTTCATAATATATGCTTGAAGCGTGATTTTAGGTAGATTTCGTAAGAAATACTACCTATTGCAGTCGTTACCATGGTGCGACTTTTGAAAAATTCCTTCATAACTTTTCATTATAGGACCCCAGGAACCCAAAACCACCCCCACCTAAAAAGTTTATATATGTATATATATATATATATATATATATATATATATATATGTATGTATGTATGTATGTACTAAATTTTGTCCGCACGATAAAAGTCGCAATTATGCACGAATCATCTTCAAACTCGCCAACAACTTTGAGATGGCTAATATCTCGGCGGGGATTGAAAATGGGCGAAATCGGCCCAAGAGTGTGGAAATGGGGAGGGTTCAAAATTTTGAATACTGTCTTAACATGATTCTGATAAAACCAGCTCTTACACTACAATGGCAGGAAAAAAATAAAAGTTTTTTGTTATAGCAGTTGCCAACAATTAAAAAAAAAACAAATAATAAAATTCTCACCACAACAATTACTTTTCTTTTGCAAAATTTTCACGTGTAAAATTAAATAGTTTGACAAATTGAAAACAAATTGAATATTACGTCATAAGTTTCCTAGAGCAAGATTTCAGCATGAAAACTCAAAATAAATAGTTTGACGAATTAAAAAAATATGTATATTGCGTCATATTGGAAATATAATGGACCTCAGCAGGTGAATATGTAACGCCATGTAAGTTTGAAGAAACGTATTAAAACATGATAAAAACCCGACTATGGAAATATTAACATATTTTAACACTTTAATGTTCTCTGAATTTTTTGTAGCCATTTTTTAAACTTATTCCATATATATGTGTGTGTGTATTCGTGTATATTACAATTTTCACAAAAAGTTTAGCTCCCTACAGCTCGCTCTTTGTGAAGTAACTGGGTTTTATCTCTAATCTTGATTTAAGTTTTGTTGGAGAATTTAGTACTTAACATCGAAATCTACCTCCGCCTGTAGGCCCGAGCCGGCAGGGATTTTTTTTCTTTCTTGTTTTGTATCGATATTGTTTCAGCGAAAGGAAACTTTGACCATCCTCACCAATTTTAACGAGAAAAGCAGGAAAAAAATGTGAAAAGTGTTTTTTTTTACTATAATTGCAGGATTCTTTTTCTTAATATAATTATTTATCCTATCTTATTTTGAATATCTTGAAATTCTCATTCTCTAGTTGTTTCTGACAAGTGAAAATTAAAACATATTTCAATATTTCAAGACACCGCGCGTCGGCGTTTACACTTTGGCGTTCGTTTGTATTCCGAAATCTTATCGAAAAGAATTTTTATTTTATGCAATCACAAATGTCTATCCTGAATTAAACAAAAATTACTATTCGTAATTTCTAAATAAAAGCGGGAGCTAACTGTCAAGACTTCCCGCCAAATGAAACAAAAGTGACATTTCTTATAATATTTTCCTTTTGAGTGGAATATTCTCCAGATTTGCTACCCATACCGTCACATGCTGTGAATTTGAGGTGCTGCTTTTATCCTACTATCAAACAGTTGTCTTCTGCAACTGTTTTTCAAGATCAATGAATTTTTGATGAAAAAATATAACACGTTAGAAACTTTTTTTTTTAATTATAAATCAGTTCCGTTTAATTTTTCTGGTGTTAAAACAAAATCGAATATTATTGAAAACTAAGATGTTTAATATATTAAGTGATATAGTTTGACAAGATGGTGAATAAAAATGTTATATATGCATACTTGCCAACCAGTCAGTTTTTTTTTTTTTATAAAATGTCAATTGGATACAAATCAAACAAACATGTTTTAAAGCTGAAATGTTACTGTAAACTTTATCACAACTAGACCCATTAATTCTAAATAATGATTTTGGAGATATTCACATGTGTTTCTTTCTTATAAGTACCTTAATTACCTGCGCAGAGGCTTTCTTAAAAAATATTTCTGTTCCAAATCAGAAATTGTGTTTTGTAAAGAAGTAATTACCAGGGAGAATATAAGTTATATTTTAGTAAACAATTTTTTTTTTTTTAGTCAGAAACAGATTTATACTGTCGTTTATGCGATATTTTCGGCCGGAAATTATGAATGAAATAATGCTGGAAATCATGAAATACGATGTGCAAAAGATAACTAAAATTGATTCTTGTTCAGCTTTACACGCCCAACAAACAAAGATCTATCGGTAAGCAATCGGCCGCCACCCGCTTGACATTTCGTGCACGACATTTCAGGACGATACCAGCTGCCAGTTCCGCTTCCGTAACTTTTTACACGCGTCGAGCGACAGATGGAGATACATTCTGTCTGGTAATAGGAATGTTGACAAAACCATGGAACTATTAAGAAAGAGGAACTGACATATCCTTCATATAGTGAAGCTTCAACTGTAACCGCTTTCGCAGAGGTTCGTTACATCCGCGGAAAACTTCCACCCGTAAATGTAAGTAGAAAATTTCTCTTTATTTAAAAACCTCATTAGTGGAAAATATTAATCAAAAGTAAGGGCAAAAACTGATATACATTTTTACTGGTGGAAGTTTACTTTGGAGGTAGTAGTTCCGCTACATTGTGACAACCAAGACAAACTACTGTCTGTGTAAGGGAAAAGATTATAATACTTGGGCAAACTGACACCAGTAAACAGAAATAGAAATTTTTTACCACATTTGTGAGATAAATTTCCCATCAATAAGGGGCATAAACAAGACGAAATTTTCTATTCGAGTTTACTGGTGGACGTTTCCACTGGACCAGAAACTGTGGATCCGATAAAAAAAAAAACAGCAATCATCTTGTGACAACCTCCTCCGTTACTTCACTCGCAACTGCTAGATAATAAAAATAATAAAGATAATCTTTTTATTTTTTAATATTAAGAAAACTATTTCATACAAAAATATTAAAATTGGTGCTGTTATAGAAAAATGTTTGATAAACACTCTGATGCAAACAGTTTTCAAATCAAAGAATTATTTTAAGAGATATTTAATGCTAAATTTGGACAAAATTGTTCCATTAAAAAGGTTTTGTAGGAGCAAAAACTATACATGGAAATTTAATCATTTTTCGATCAATTTATTCGATAGAAGTTCCCGGTGTGCAGACTGCATTCATTTTTTTATTTGACTCATTTTTTGAAGTTTTATTTCTATTTTAAATTCAAATTTTCAGCATTTCGAGAGATATTTTTTACATATTTTAGAAAATGTAATTAATTTAAACTGTTGACAACTGTATAAACAGCGCAAACAATAATGTTTGCTTCAGATTAAAAATTTATTTGCATGCGCCTATTATAAATAGAAAAAAACCTTCAAATGCAGGAACTTATTGAAAATTACAACATAAAAGCTATATTTACACGTGAATTTTAAAAGAGAAAGGACATTTTAAAATTATAAAATCATTAACATGCGTTATAAGTCTAAATAGGAGAAATTACGTCACATTACACTTATTACGTAAAATGAACAAAGAAGGATATTACAAAACAGTTTAAATTTAAAAATTGCGCGAGACATCTATTTGATATTTTGAGATAATCTTTTCGACTATTTTTGTTAGAATGTTTTGTGCAAATAGTATTTCATTTCTAACAAAAGTATTTTCACGTGGATATTAAAAAGAGAAAGAAAAGTGTGGTGAAAATGACGCCAGATTAAAAACGATACATTTAAAATGTCCTATTTTAAAGAATTTTCTTTCGCTACGTCAAAAAATACCGTGAGACAATTGTGTTTACTTAATTCAAGTTATATTAGCTTATTTTGAAATGTTTAACTGATTTTATTTAATCAAAGACCCAAACAGCCGTTGTATCTTTTAACAGCAGCTCATTTGGCTTTAAAATTCCCCAATCAAAGAGAAATGAATAGAAACCCGTTTATAAGGCGATCGCCTCTGTTTTTAAAATTATAATTCAATCTTCCAAAATCGTTTTAAAGCCGTTCAAATTAGTGTGGCTTTAGAGTCTGCGGTGTCTGAACGGGGGGTGGCGAGCGTAGCTCGTAGGGTGCAGAGCCCCCTAGTATATTAAATACTAATACTTAGAAGTTCTCCCGGATATGCAAATGTTAGTAATTTATTTGTCGAAAATAAAGTTTCACAGTGAAACTTGGAAGCTTGGAAAGGAAATAAAGAGTTACACTGTTATTCCGTATTTTGTTTATGGAAAACCATTGAAACTCTTGACCTTATCTGAATCTTTAACTTCTTCCAAAAATTCAAACTGGATCTTCTGTTCTGTAAAGCAATTTAGAAAAGTCGTATAATGGATATCATGTTTCAAAGGAAACCAAAAAAAAAAGAAAGAAAAAAGGAGTCATATTGGCAAATGTAGAACTTTTACCTATATGTAAGAAGTTAGATCTATTTTTTTATATTATTTTAATACTTATTTATAAATAAAGATTTATTTATAAAAATGTAAGAAATTAGATTTATTTTTTTACATTTTATTTTGTTTTAATAACATTGTGGATACAGAAAATTTTAGATTGGAATTATTGGCGTAATCACAGGTAGTACTTGTCCTGAAATTTCACGACCAGGAAATTCTTCATTACCAGTATTTTCTTATGGAAAAATCTCTCCTTAAATATGGTGAAATTTCGCACGTTCACTCCTCTCAGGGGCAAGTAATTGCGTTGCTGTAATGTCGAATTCACGCCGGAATCTCCCAATAATTTTATTGCAAAATAAAAAAAGGCAATTTTACATATTTTTTCCGCCAAAGTTAGAAAAGTAAAATTTAATAAAATTTTCCTGGTGCATATCTTCATTATTTGTAGATGGGATAAAATATATAACACCGCCCCTCAAGGGGTTAACCAAGATTTATTTTTCAATAAACAAATAGTGATTGTCCTGAAAAAACCCTTGAGCGTGCAACCCCTGTGTCATATTTAAATTTTGAGATTATAAATTTTTATGCGATTACACTCGCAAAAAAAAAAAAAAAAAAAAAAAAAAAAAAAAAAAAAAGTAAGATTTTGTAGTTAGTTTGAGCGTTTGTAGAGGTATTATGAAGGAAAACGAAAACTACACGTTTCCTTAGGAGAAATATACAGTTTTTAAGGTTTAATACAGGTTTATATCAGCAAGTTTTCACCGGCAAATTACCTTCAATGACTTCGCAGATTTTCTTGAAACCACTTCAGGTATTTTTAATTAAAATGAAAACTGCTTCTGACGTAGGCAATATAAAAGTTTTATTTAAAGGTTTCAAAGAGTTTTATTATAGCACATTATTATATCTAACTTAGATTCAAATAACATTCTAGCAAACAGGGTCGCCAAAAAAGAGGGGGGTCAAGAGGGGGGCAATTTTTTAAGCCCCAATTTCCTTGAGGAACCATCTTGATTACTTTTAGAATGAGCCTTTGAAGAAATGGGCACCGCAAAATGAAATCCAGGGAGGGGCGAGAGTTTGAAAGATATGTGCATTGACCACAGCGTTTTATTCCTTTGAAGAGCAAGTAATTTTGTTTTTGTAACGTCGAATTCACACGTGAATCTCCGAAACGTTTTATGGCAAAATAGAGAATAGCAATTTTACGACTTATTCCCACCAAAGGTAGAAAAGTAAAATTTAATAAAATATTTCTGGTGCTGATCTTCATTAATAGTAGATTGGCCCCTCAAGGAATTAAACGAATTATTGAGATTTTCTGTATGAAACTCTAATGAATAAAATTTAAAAAACAAATCATCATAAAAGCAATACAGAACTTTAACAATTAATATTGTATGGATTAGTCAAAAATAATTTGCTGGTAGCGCTTTTCAATAATAATAATAATAATTTAAGAAATCTTTCTTTTTCTTGGGCGCGGAGCATCGAGACGTTCCCGGGCATCTAGGATTTTCAACCATTAACGCTAGATCACCCGGAAGGAGTCGATCTGCTTCCGACCATATGATTAAATGTCAACTGGAACCAGAAATTCTTTCATAAAATAAGTTAAAATGTGAACCACGCAGATTTACTTTAAATAAATCAGTCAAATAACTTTAAATAAAAATTCTGGTTTAAAATATTTTTATGAAACTTGAGTAAAATTTCCGGGTGTTCTAGTGTTAGACCGCAAAACGTCAGTTCTTTCGGATGGAAGTGGCGATAAATACACCGGGTAAAATCACTCCCCGACTACCCCTGAATTCTTGACTGCGTTGAACCCATTTATAACATATTTTTTAAATAAATAAACGTACATGTAAACTGAAATAAAATTAACTGTTATGGGAGACTGGGGGAAAGATTCACTGTCACATCTTTAGCTTAGTATTTAGTGTTTGTAAAATACAATTACTCGAAAGGAATACATTTTATTATGTTCTCATCGGAGAAAAAGAAAAGTTAACCCCCCGTAAGGCATGGTGACGTCACGTCGACGTCGTTGTGACGTCACGCTGTGACATTGTGACCGTCGATGTGACGTCACGTGACGTCGATGTGAAGTCACTGTGACTAGAATGTGAGGTCGTTATGGCCGTTTTAGAGCTCTTTTGTGACGTCACATTGTGACGACTTTGTGAAGTCACGGTGTGACAAATTTGTGAAGAGTGTGTCATTTGTGACTATTTTGGTATTAACTTTGTGACGAATTTGTGACGAATGTGACAATGTTTTAAAGTCACATTGAGATCAATTTGTGAAATATGTGTCATTTTTGACGAAATTGTCTTTAACACTGTGATGATTCTGTGACGACAGCGACACTGCTTTGAAGTCACATTGTGACAATTTTGTGAAAATTGTGTGATTTGTGACAATTTTGTCATTAACGTTGTGACGAATATGGGACTAGCGGCAATGCTGTGAAGTCACACTATGACATACTTGTACAGTTGTAAACACGTATGCATGTCGCACATAGTCATAATTATGCATGTTGTAAAATCATTTACATCTATAACGTTAATATACTTCGGCGATACATCGCAATTAAAACTTGGGGGTCGATATAACAAGGGTATACCAAAAGAATTTTATTGAATCAAAATGCAATGCCCCGCAGACTTCAATTTTTGTTGCACCTTTCTTTCCTATTGCAATAAATGAGAATATTGAAGACAACTGAATGATCGATCTATCACATTTTTTTTTCAAAATTAGCTATTTGTTAAAAGCATTAAAATTACCAACGAAACAATTTGTTTAAATTTTCAAATCTTTATCAAGATAAAATTTGTGTTGAAAATATAATATTTTATAATATATACAGTACTTTTTATATTCTTTAAACTATAGAAAATACTGAATGAAATTAATTTATTTCATTTAATACGCATTACAAACTCGAAGTCACTGGTGAGGTTGAATTTTTTTCGATTACACAACATTAATAATTTTAAAAAAATGAAAGATAAAAAGAAATACCGATATAAAGTAATTTAAATTTTATATGTTTTATGATATTGATTACCATAAAATATATATATATATATGATTGTAATTCAAACAAGTTGGGGCTGAGAAAATAGGAAACTTCTTTGTTATAGAGGCCCCTATAAATTTGATTATGCAAAAATTGCAGTAACGACATTGCTAAGATCATTGTGAAGTTTATGCATGCGTTATATACATATATATATATATACACTCGAAACGCTCATCATGTGCCATATAGTCATTATATATGTATTGTTTACGTCTTTTATGCCCCATACATGCATTACAAAATTTCCGAAGTACATTTTAGCAATAACCATTTGAAACTACTCAAACGAAAAATACAGCTTTGGTATAGAAAATTAACTGAGTATCACCAGTATCATTATGTTGAGAATTCTAAGAACAATTTCGGCAATAATCGTTATGTTGGAAGATAGCAGCAATAAATAAAATCGTATTTTTATGCTCACTGAAAAGTAAATAAAACTTTTAGGTATGCATAGAATGGTGATACAAAGGGTTAATTTATTTTACATCAGGGTTTGCTTGGAGTAAAATCCATATATAAAACAACTTTTTGATTATTAAAAAATAACTTTAATAATTGATTGCCAAAATTACATTTTTATTTATGAAATTATATATTATAAAAATAACTCTTACTATCTATGATTTTTTAAAACAATAATACCTTATTGTATATAAAACACAGCACCGCAGTTCTATTTTGCATTATTTAGCACTCTATTTTGCGTCTAATGTGAAAGTTTTTATGTTTTGCCAAAGATCTATCTGGCTGGATATATGTTGCCATGACATCTATAAGTCTGATAGTGTCATAAATAGTACAAACAGATTAGAATCTACAACGAAATTTTTAGAATAAAGCCTGGTGAAAGTTTTATAAATACAGTAGAACGCCGATTATTGGAACTCCAATTAACCGAACTTCCAATAATCCGAACAGCATATTTCTCTCAAAGAATTCTTTTTAACCGAATTTTCAATTATCCAAATATTTGTCTCTCTAAAAAAGAAAAAAAAACACCTAACTTCCAATTTATTTTTTGCTTAAACTATAATCTCTGAAGTTTAGAAAATGATAAAAGAAAAAAAAATTAAATAATAAGTAAACAAAAAACAATTAAAAAAAAACAAAACAATTTTTAAGCACTCCAGTACTAACTGGTGCTGTCAGTCCTAAACCTAGATAAAGTGTGAATGTTTTAGAATAGTCAGGAACATCCCTTAAACTATCTGCCCATTTATCCGAACTTTTGTTTATCCGAACTAGGGTCGGTCCCGACTTGTTCGGACAATCGGCGTTCTACTGTATATATTGTATTAGAATTACAAATAATCATATTTATTTTTATATGACACAATAAAACAAAATAATGAACTCAGTATCAAATGGTTAACTACTTTTTAATGTAAATAAAGTATAAAAATTGAGCCCATAAGCACAAAATAGAGCCACACATAGGTTCATTATTATTATTAATATTTTATTTACAAGATTACGGTAATTATAAATAAGAAATCCATTTTAATCGCGCTGTTTATAAAGAGTGTATAATATCGATACTTTGAAATTTATCTCTATAAAATCATTCAGGAGATAAAATGATAAAATTATCCAGAAAAAAAAGTAAATAATAAAAGATGATTATTACATTTTAGATTCATACCGTTCAAGTATTTGCGTTATTTTTAAAGTAAAATCATATTTAAACACTTACTGATTGCGTAACTTCTGTATTTTCATTTGCCAACAGACTTCTAGTTCACTTTGAAAACATTTCAGTAAGAATGTTTAACAACTGAAAAGCTTTCACCCGCTATGACTATTTCTTTATAGATTTTAAAACATTTCTCAGGTTGAATAATACATTAAATAATCATTTTTTTTTCTTAACATTACATATCTACGATCTCTTTTAATACTATACGTTTCCGTTGTGTCTTATTTTTTATAAATTCCTCTTCTGAGCAGATGCAATTTTTTTTTAAATAAAAACATGCAATTCAAATTGTTTAAGACCATCACTTAATACAAAATTAAAAAATTATGTTTGCCAATAATTTTATTCCATAAAAAGACATTTTTTTAAAATAACTTAATTATCTTTAAATGTTTATTAATTATATTAATGACTGATTATAATACTTATCCATATACTTTCATATTTAGGACACTATGTGGTTTTAAACAAATATTTAAATAAGAATATAAACCAGATTAAAATGCAATTTAAATCACTAATTTTAATAATCTGATCAAAGCTGTTGAAAAGGAAGTTAGATATTTTAACAAAATAAAAAATAAATGTAATGAAATATTTGTGTTCTATAACATATTTATTAGAAGATAACTAAAATCATTGTAATAAAAAAAAAAAAAAAAGCAAACAGGGAAAATAATATTTTAGATATTTCAACAAAATAAAAAATAAATGTAGTGAAATATTTATGTTCTACAGCATGTTTATGAGAAGTTAACTAAAATTGTTGCGGTTAAAAGAAAGCAAGCAGGGAAAATAATATATTTACTTACCTAATTTTATTGACGTTGTACGTGATACTTTGATTTTGGGGAACCAATTAAATCCGATAATAAGTACCATAGCAATGACTTGAATCATCTTCAACAAGTCAAAGCTACCGTAATTTTCTCGGGTTTATATTTTGTTAGCTGAACTAACTTGGATCCTGTGAACGTTCTTGTTTCACTTTTTAAATCCGTGTCAACACGTCTATGCTGTCCAATGTCCACATAACTTCCCGCGTTTATTCTAAAAAGCTTCACTGTTACTTTTATCCGTTATTCTGCGGTGAGTCGTAACAACTGAAATAGTGCAGATGCAGACGATTTTTAAGTTTCGAAGTTCGAAGCAGATGTTTTTTCGGTTTTATTTGTTTTTCTATACAACAGTTTCGGAAGGAAATTAAATGCGTAATAATTTTATCAAATTGTCTCTAATTCAATTTCCTGTTTGAAAATGTTTTATTGTATTTCACCTTTTATTTTTATCAGTTTTTTTTAATTGTAAAGTTTCATTTACGTAAATTATAATAATAATATTATCCATAATTAGAGTTTACTAGATAAAATATTGCTTAATTTTTCAAAATGTGTATAAATTAATTTAATGGTAATAATGATGACCCCCTCCTTTTTTTAAAAGTAAAATTTATATCACAGGTAATATATACAAAATAACTTCTTAAAAAATACAACAAGATTATCGAGAGGGGATGAGTTTTTCTTTGCCAATCTGTCATTATCTTAATATTAATTTTCTGTAGAATAAAACATCTTGTAAAATAATTTTTAAAGATATATTTTGAAAACAAAAAATAAAATATGAATAATTAATTATGTCATGGGCTTTGCCTAAATTTTGTACATTAATTTTATATTCGGAAAATGTCAATTTTATTTTAAACGTCTGAAAGAAGTAGAATTAAAAAAAAAGTTACTTAAAATAGTGAAACACTAAGAGGGAAAAAAAATGACTTGAATGCAAATTATAAAGCAAGAAATGCATATATGACTAAACCTTGAAGACGCTTTCTGCGTGCTCATTAAAAGCTCCAGACTTAACTGTAATAGAAAGTTTTTAGTTTGAAACCACAGAAATGTTTCGACTACTCTTTGAGAAACTTCTACTATAACAGATGATCATTTACAAAAATCTTTATAAAAGATAAGTCGGGATCTGTTTACCTAAACCATTTTTTTAATAATATGAAATTCCCATAATAAGGAAATATTTTTGTGTCGCTGGTGAATTAATTACATTTTATGTTATACGAAAATAAAAAGTTTTGGTTAGAGGCACAGAGGCAACTTGGACCACGGTTTAAAAAAATTTTAAATCCGGCAGAAAAATATTTTTTACAGTAAATAACATGATTTAATAATTTTTGTAATTTTTTTAAGTTTTCTAAGAAGTTCACATCTCAGTCACAATGTGACATCACTGAGTGGTGGCATTTTGGTCACAGATGTGACGTGACCACAGTGACTTACAGTGACGTCACAATGACGTCACTGTGACCATGCATGCTATGAGGGCCATTACCCGCTGGTGTTGTGTTCACGCAACGGTCAAAATAAATACACATATTTAAATTAATTACATAGCCACCGTTATTTTTCAACTACAAAATTGCCTTACTTAATGACACAAAATTTTAAGATCAAATAAAGCGAAAATTGCCTTTCACAGTTTCTGGTGGCAAACGATGTTGAGCTATTAAGTTAAAAATTTCGACCTTTTAGTTTGGCGGTTAATGGGTTAATTAATTAGATTTCAAAATCCTGCGGCTTCCTGTGGATCCCGAATGTACGATGCGATTTTTCGATGATTGTGCAAAGTGAAAAATTCTTTTCGAAAATTCTGGTAGAGTTGTATGCGACCTGTTATCATATCCTATAAAATTTTTTATATGTTCTGAGGTCAAAATAATTTTGTTAATAGAAATTTTCTGAGTTATCTATTTTGAAGTTTACAAACAGTGAAATTTATCATTTTGAAATAAAATATTTTTACTTTCTATTCTGAAAGAAATTTTTCCTTCAGTACACAGTATAATCTAAAATAAAATTATGCAAAGACATTTTTGAGAGAGATTTTCTGCATAACATTAAATACAAACATTTATCTTTCTCTTAAGCTTGCTGACAATACAAACAGAAACTGAGCTGATTATTGGCAAAGATTCATACTTTACAGTGAGTTGTGCGAAAAAAAATAACATAAGGGGACAATGTATTGCACACTTCTCCTTTTAGTCATTATTTCCTTGATCAGTGCATCATTTTTGCAACATTTACGAATTTATTGTTTTCAGTTTACCTTTAATCAAAAACTGTTTTTAGAAAACAACCTGTAAACTATTTAAAAAGCTATTAGCATTTACATGCTGTTTATTAATGCTGCTTTAAGTGAATGCATATAGCAGTTACATCAAAAAGAAATAATTTCTTCATATCTAAATTATACGATTTTGATCTTAACATGTACATTTTCAGCGACTGTGTTCGTTATCAAACTAGATGTTAACAAGATAAAAAGAAAGACTGGCTTTCCCTTTAAAGGTCAGTGGTATATTATTTATACCAAGAAATTTTAACACCCAACTGCCGAATTTGAAAAATTGTAAACCAATTTGCATTTTATTATTAATTAGTTTGTAACGTGGCAGTCAACCATTTCAACATTGTAACAATATAACAACTTTGCTCATGAGAGAGTTAAAATTCTCGCGCAAATAAAGAAAAAATATAATAATGAATAAATTAAAAGAATAAACTCAAATATGAGTGGGTCTGTATTATTCGCTGTATACGAAAATAGGGAAACTTAACCCCTTGAGGGGCAGTAGGATATATTATAACACACCTAATTTTAATCAAGATATCCACCAGAAACTTTTAATTAAATTTTACTATTATAACTCTGGTAGAAAAAAAGTACAAAATTGCTTCTCCTTATTTAGAATTTTTTTTTTCGAATATTCCATAACACAATTACGTGCCTATGAAAGGGATAAAATTCGAATGCGAATATAGACAATAAAGAATCCAGGATGAAAAAAAGATAGTAAATTTAGAGGTAAATCTAAGCAAAAAGAGAGTAATGAGGTTAATTCGTTTCCGAGAATAAAAACCGAGTTTAAGGGGACTTATCTGGTGGAGAATAAAAAAGGGGACATATCATGCAGTAGTAGTAACAAACGGTCTTTCAAATCACTGTACACCGTGCAATAGATTTCGTCGAATTGCTGAGCGTACACTGCCTCTGTGCATTATACACTCCCGACGTCTTCCTTTTACGTTATATGCCGTATATGCGCATGCCCTACTGCATCGGTCCCAGGTCTATCTCCTGATTGGTCTTTCAGTCCGGTCTGTTGCCTTGTTCAGCTTTTATGCTAATTTATCTACTTAGTCCTTAAACCTTGCACTCCAGTGTACTTCAAGCAGTTACACCCCGTGCACAGTAATGTATCCAGTTATGTTTCCTTGTGTACTTGTCAGAGAATAATTAATCTTATTTTAACAATTCTCAATATATTATATCAAGTAGTTTTTTTTTTTTCAGGGAACATTCCGCCAAGTAGTAAATGTCGCCAAGCACCGGTTTATACGCATGATTCGCTTAACTAAAATAAAATGTAAATAATAAACAAAATTCGCTAAAGTGGCAATCAGTAATCTTGTATAAGTGCTTCGCGCACATTAACCGAAAAAAAAGAACACTGCATTCAGCACTTCTCGCGGTGTAGCATTCTCAAAATTCAACAGTTCTCGCTTTCTGGCAATCTCAAAATGTAAAAAACTCTTAAAGCAGCAAAATATACATAAAATTATCAACATACCTTAACAGGCATCTGCTTTCTTGAAAGCTCCAGAACGAAATCTCTCTCATAACATCACCCTCATTTTCCAAAATAGCCTTATGAATACGCATTGACACACTATAAACAAACCTACTTTTCTTGTCAAAATTTCCTCATATTACTTAATTACTTCAGCAAAAGCGTTTAAACGGATTGCAGAAACCATAGTCAGTCAAATACATCCAATAAATTTAACATAAAAGTAAAAAGACACAACGCTACAACACGATATCAAAATACATCTACAAAATCCATCACTTCTCACGGGTTGCCAGAACACAACACGTCACACGGGGTTCCACATATCGAGGTTGCCACATCCACAAACATCGCCAACACGCCAACAAAATATCGCCAAACAATTCAAAACAGCGGCTGAGGGAACATAAGGCATCTAAGCCTTTTTCAGTAATCTATTGTAATTTTGTTATGTTTGAAATAGTGCAACATCGTAATAATTTACTTGAAACCTGTACAGGGTTGCCAGTTTGGCCTCCATACTTATTCAGAAAATTCAAGTACATACCAAAAATTAAGAATAGTAGTTTTTCCTTTATTTAATGAGAGAGACATTTCGAGATTACTTAATCAAGTAACAATTTTTCTTTTGAAACTTCCGGTAGCGATTTAAAATTTCGAAATAAAAATGGAAGCCAAATACGCAACCTTGAACCATTTCTGCCCATAGAACAAACGTGTCCGATTTTTTGTGTGTTCCGGTAAACGGATGATAAGTGCTATTTACCCCATTTTCAATTGGTAAAATGATAGAATTCATTTCAATAATGCATTTTAGTTTTAGTAAGTTTCTTAGCATCCAAATATATTGTTGAATATATGCCAAGATATATTCAAATTGTTTTGCGTATTTCAGTAAACAATAAATAAATGCGACGCATTTCATTTCCAATAGCGAACATACTGCAGTGAATCTAAAAAAAAATATATATCATTGCAATTCGAGTATATTTTTGAAAGTTAGTTTGCATACACAGTACCAGGCATACAGACGGACGTCCCAACGTCTAAAACAATATTTCAAGTAGGCAGGAAATCATTGAAAACGGTTACATGTATTTGAAGTTTAAATTTATCGAATGAGAGTAAGCACCGGTAAAATTTTAGAAATTCTTTCATCTATTTTTATTTCTTTAATCGTAAATAAACACCCATTATACTTTTAGTGTGACATTGTGTCTGTCATCTGTGTATAGAAGCCTTCCTTATACTTTTCTTTTTTCAGATAATTTTTTTAAGAAACTTTATCAGAGATATTGTCTTTATAAACAAACAAATATATAAGAAAAAAAATCTCTAACTAATTTTCTCGTTGAAATTGTCTGTTTTTTTACTTGAAAAGCACTGAATATTGACAAGTAATATGCGAGGTTGTTCAATACGATTTGCCTCCACGTCTGTAACTACTTTATCAACAGAACTAAATTAAATATTTTACATTGAGAAGTAACTTTAAAAAGTCCTTCATCTCAGATGTTTTTATGTTGCAGGTTGGACCACTGACGAACGAAGTGAACTGAGAGTGAAACGAAGAATGTCGGACCAAGTGCGGTCAACCCTCTCCGACGCAGTAGTCTCGGGTCGGGATACCTAATTTTAATTCCAATGGCACCAAGAATATTTTAATAAAATTTTGCTTTTACAATGAAAGTTTAAATTAACAAGTTTTTAATTTCTGAAAAAGTCGTTTGTATTTTCCGGTGTCAGTCGATCATTTGGTCATTTTAGAACAAAATTTGTTCGTGCCGGAAAGGGTTAAAACAGCGTGCGGTGATCGAATTCTTGATAGCGGAAGCTATTTCACCAATCTATATCCACAGGCGAATGAGTTCTGTGTAAATCGAAGCATGTGTGAACGGAATAACCGTCAGGAGGTGAGTACGTGGAAGCCGGACGAAGAAACCCAGGCACGTCGAGTGAGAACGATAAGCCCCGCTGTGAGCGGCCCAAGACCACAGACAATGCAGAGCATAGAGAACGTGTCAATGAACTGATTCGTGATAAACGGCGCATTAAACAGCGAATCCTTCCGCTATCAGGAACTCGGTCACCGCACGCTGTTTTAACTTTCATTTAGTCTCACATTCTCCGTTTCACTGTTTACACGACAATGGTCCCACCTGCAAAATAAAAACATCATGAGATGAAAGATATTTCAAACTTATTTGTCAATGTAAAATATTTTATTTTGTTCTGTTAATAAAGTAGTTACAGACGTGGAGGCAAAACTTATTGAACAACCCTCGTAGGAATTTATACCAATATACAGGGTGTTTCTACGATCATGGAACAAACTTTAAGGGAAGGTAAAGAAATCATAAAGAAGCAATCTTGGTATAGCAATGTTGAGTCGGAAATGAAAAGTTTTAGCGAAAAACAAGAAATTTGGAGGAAATGAAAATAAGCGTTTTATTGACATATCAATTACAGTAAGTGCTCAAATGTGCTACCAGCAACATCCACAAACACCTGGCAACGTCTAGAAAGTGATTGTCGTTCCCTTTCGAATGTTTCAGAAGTCTCATCTATGAGACACCAGTTGACTCCGATGAGGACCTCATTGCAAAACTTTCAGTCGCTGCTGCAAAAGTTCGCGAGACACTTGGAATCTGTGAAAAGGTACGCCAGTCACTTGCTAGACGCTGCCAGTGGTACATTTGAGATATTACTGTAATCGTTATGTCATTAAAAAGCTCGTTTTCAATTCCTCCGCATTTCTTGTTTTTTGCATAACTTTTCATTTGCGACCCTACATTGCTACACCAAAATTGCTTCTCTATGTATGCTTTACCTTCCGTTACAGTTTGGCACATGATCGTAGAAACACCCTATATAAGAAGTATAAGTGATATAAGATAGAACATATATATATAGAAGAATCAATATATATATAAATATATATATTATTTAACATCTTAATCAGTCATATCCTACTAATATTGCATATCTTCTGACTTCAAAACATTTTTTTTTTATAGAAATTTCATTACTTGCATTTTTCTAGTTTCCAAAAATCGGCATTTCGAAACTTTCTTTGTATTCTGAAAGTATTTTTTCCTTCAGTACACATTATAATCTCATAAAATGATCTGCAAAGACATGGCGATATTTTCTCCTTGTCATGTCTTTCCAGATGTCTAGAACTCAAATATTTATTCTCCCTTTACGCTATCTGAAAGTACAAACAAAAACTGAGCTGAACATTGGCAGGGATTAGCTGTTGTTCGAAATGTTATAACTTCAGGGGAGAATGTTTTGGACAATTTTCCTTTTAATGTTTATTTGTCTGAATAGTGCATTACATAGCTGAAGCGAATTTAGTAATTTGTGATTTTCAATTTGCATTTATGTTTAAAGCCTTTTTAGTAAAAAATATTATGTATTTGGAACTCTTTTAAAAATGGTACAACTTTTATATATCTTATTACCAGTGCAATTAAATAAATGCATATAGCTGTTGAATCTAAATTAAATCATTACTGGCTGTCAAATTTGTTTATTTTAAATCATTCTTTATGAGCGTTCGTATTGAAAAGTATCTGAAAAACAGAAGAGCCCACGGTATAAAAGATTGTGTACATAAGTGACTGCTACCTAAAAGCAGTAGACATTATTTACCATTCCCATCGAAGGCTAGTTTGATCTCCTTTTTTATTCAGCAATTCCGAATTCATCCCAGAAATTCCGTAGTTCTTGCTTTTTCTTTCTTTCTAACCGGGGACCAGACACCTTCCTGCAGGCTAGCCACAGTTGAACGGGTTTGATACCTGGTATCGGGGCGGGTGACCGCCTAATCGCCGCGTAGCGGTAATAAACCTAATGGGCGCCTTGATCGTATCGGCAGTACCTGTTGCTTAGTTGTGAACGGTGTTATGTCAGTTGCTTAACATTTATATCCTGTTGTTTGCAACCTGCACATTGCTACTCATGTTAATCTTGTAATTTGGAACCTTGGTCAGCTAACGAGACCTTCACCTGGCAATGCACCTCAAGAGGTATAATTCATAGGTAAATTGGTGGACTTTGCACCCACGACGGATTTTACATGCAGAGGGTGCCATTAGCGGACATGGCGTATTTTAGCCAGCAATAGGCCTTGATCCCGCGGACTGTAGTTATTGGTGCTTTATTTTCTGACAGACATTTCGTGATTACCTAAAGTAAAAATACATCTTTCGGAATTTCCGGAAAGAATTTAAAGTTTATTCAAAGTTTATGAATATAAACAGCCGGCAAACTAACTAACATGCTTTGAAGGGTGGTGGTATGTATTTTTTAACACTTTGCTATCGATTGTCTGCAAATAGCCGCCTAAGCTTTATATACATTATTTCATTTTTATACTCTATTCGCACCACTATATTTTAAAAGGGCATTTTTAATAAATTTCTCTTGCACACTCTGCCGAAATACAATAAAAATGTTTCTTGAAGAAAAAAACTCGGCCGAGCTTATAAATTATACATCGATAGTTAAACCCTTGGGGACGAGCGACCGGTATACGTGCCACTTAAGGTACTCAGAGTTCTTCATTATTCTCACCAGTTATTTTTTATTGTAAAGTTACCACATTTAATAAGATCATTTTTATGATCCAGTTGCAGAAAATTTTCTGTTTTGAAAAACCGGTGGTAAAAGATTAAAAATTAATCAAATGGTTATCGTCAGGAAGGGGTTCAGCATTAATTTTACTTTCCGTTGTGCCTTCTTTTCTTCAAAATAAATTTTTGACATCATACAGAAGTCGCATGTCTCATTGGGAAAAGAACACAATAATCTATGAATGCAATGCATGCATGCGCTGAATTAATAAAACTTTCCTTGTTACTCCTTGTTTGCGAAATCTAAAATATTTACATTTCTTATTTGATATATGATTTACGCGCACAAGGGTTAATTAAACATAACTGATTTAATTTGAAAAATGTTCATATATAATTACTTGCAATTATATTGTTACTGTGAAACACATAATTTTCTATATTCACCAATTTTAATTTGGGAAGTCGAATACAAATATAAAAATTGTTTGTTTTTTAGCCTCCGGTACGGCGTGCTATTTCTTTCTACCAGCTTATTTTGTTTCGTCTTCAAAAAATAACGTTATTTTACAGAAGCCAGCCGTAAAACAAAGCAGTACGATTAAATACTCTATAGCAACTTTTTAAACTTCTAAGCATCGTGCATTTTCAATTTTTATACCGTCATATTGGGGAAAAAAGTGCACTTTTTAATGCATTTTGTTTGAAAACTGTATCTCTATTTATTTTTGAAATATTAATTTGTTTGTAGTTTTTGGAGCCATTTGCTTAATATTGGCAACGGAAGTTCTCCATTTCTGCAGAAAGTAAAGGAAAAATAGTTGAAAATATTAATTATGTATTTTTGTTGCCATTTTCTCATAACAACCGGAAAAAATGTAATTAAAATACGCGCTATTTTGAAAGAAATATAAACGAATGACTTCTGTTAAAACAATGGAGCTATTATAAACTATATTTAATTTTAAGTATCTGTGAATCATTAAGTAGCCGTTTTTTTTTTTTTTTTTTTTTTTTTTTTTTTTTTTTTTTTTTGTCGATTCTCTTGAATGACGGTATTTTTTTTGCTGCATTTGTGCATTATTTCGCGATAGTAATGTGCTATTCATGCTTTACTGTAGACGTTTAAGAGTAGATCGTAAATGTGGAATACTTAAGCGGATGCGAATGACGTCATTTTACATAAAATAAAACGTATGCTTTAAGTCTTAAAATTGAAATATGTTTTGTATTGCAATAGAGTCCCACTTATCCGAGTTATTTTCTTCTGATGGACTGGTGGCTTCCATTATTATGAAAGAGCCATTATAAAGTAAGTGTTAGGTGAAGGTGAAAGAGCAGCCATAAAAAGTTAGAACTCTGATTTTCTGGTCAGCATGGAGGGGCATAATTTTTTCCCCCATTTCTGACCAGAAAATCGGAGTTCTAACTTTTTACAGCTGTTGTTTCATCTTCATCTAACGCTTCATTTATAATGGCTGTTTCATAATACTAGAAGCCATCAGTCCATCAGAAGAAAATGAAGTAATGGAAATACCGAGGGGGACACTAAATTCTGAAAAAGCAAAATTCCTGTTCTCTAGTGTTTATTATTCGCAGGATTATTTCTTTGACGTAATCTTCTTTCCTATCTTTTTTTAATGCTTTTGCATTTCATGTTACTTATTTACTCGCGACCATGGAACTATTAATAAAGAGGAACTGACATATCCTTAAAATACTGAAGCTTCAAATGCAACCTTTCGCTGGAATTGATTACTACCGGGGCAAACTCCCGCCAATAAATTTATATGGGAATTTTCTCTTTAATTCAACGCCTTATTAATGCACAATTTCAGTCAAAAGTAGCTGCAAAACAGATATTCATTTTTACTGGTGGAAGTTTACTTCAGTGATCATCAGGCCCTACGTTTGCGCCATACCTAGACAACATTATATCGGTGACAGCGAAAGACATTATAATACCCGGGCCAACTTCCACCAGTATAAACAAATAGAATGTTTTGCATATTTGTGAGAGTAATCTTTAATGAATAGACCACTAAAATAAGAGACAAATTTTTTTAAAAAAATTTACCGGTGGGAGTTTTCTTCGGCAGTAATCAGAAACTGTTGATCCTATGTAAAAAATCAGACTCAATTTTGTGACAATTTCCTGAGTTACTTCACTAGCAACTCGTAGACAATGCACTAAATGTCTCCCCTTCTTTCTTCATAACTCCATTCTTGCGACAAGGAAAAATTTAAATGTGTTTCAACCTTTATACGTCACCTAGCATGTTCAACAAAGCTTTTGTTTTATAATTCCTGTTACTTCTAAAACAATTCGCGCATACACTGACAGCCGCGAAAAAGAATAACAGTTTTCATTTCATCAGACAGTTGACTCTTCAACCCTCTTTCAAGATGATATTTGGTTTTATTAAAATCCGACGTTAACAAAATAAAACTTTTTAATATAAATAATTGTTTCGTATAATTTTTCTGGTGTTAGAATGAAATTAGGTATTATTCAAAAGTAAGATTTTTTAAAATCATATAACATAGATGTTGCGTCACTCCATAAAAATGTTAAAGATGCATATTTACCAACATTTAAGTGTTTTTTTTTATAGTGAACGAATTTAGCAAAAAGTAAACATATTTCAAGTGAGAAATTCGAATATTAATTTTCCCAAAACCTGGCGCATATTTATTGTATGACCGAACGAAACTTATCTGCTGTTCTTTCATGACTCCCTTTTTATGGCAGCAGTCTAACTACATTTTTACCATGTATCTCATTAGGGCTACACAAATTTAAAAGACTCTGGAGTTGTATTAACTAGGAAGACCCTTAATGCTGTTCACGGTGTTTAGCGCTGTTTAATAATGTGTTTTGAGATCTCCCGATGCATCTCTTTCTTATGCAGGGTTCGTACGGATCCTGGAATTTGCAGGCTCGGAAATTCTTTGGTACCAGTATTTTTCTTTTAGAAAATCGCTCCTTAAATAAGGATATATTTCGCGCGTTTCAATTAGATTTATTTTTTGTGAAAAATACTGATATTTCACCTGGAAAATAACGGAACCCGTACGAACCCAGTTATGAATAGGTCCAGTTTCTTTGTTTTAATGTTAAAAAAATAAAATGCAATAGTCCATTGATCACTACTGTTGGTTCTTGTTTCGTTCATACACAAAAAAATTAAACATTATGCGATAAAAAAAAATGCGGCTGGATCTGTCTTATTTACTGTGTATGAAATTCAAAGAAACTATAAATTGGAATGTGAAAATATTTTATTTTATCAGCATTCACAATATCGTGATCTGGTCGTAAGAGCGCGCGGAATCAGAGTTCAAGGCTTACGCGTTTTATGGGAATTTCAAAACACATTAAATCCATTTTTTCAAAGATAACAAAACTGCAATAAATCTTTTAGATACAAAATAAACAACGACAAAAACACTTGCTGTTTTACATGCTGAGATTGTATTTCCGAAAACATTAATTTTAAATGACCTAATATTACGTTATTAAAATTATCGCTACTAATATGGTATTTTTCATGATGATGTCAATAAAAATAGAAACAAAATAAGATAGTATTACTTGCAAGTTCTCCAATTTTCGCTTTATGCAAGATAGCATCTAGTCAGAGGTTTCGAGCTACCACTAATCGTCCGTAATATGTGGATTAAATTGACCAACTTTAAGCCACTTGCAGACCCGATTTTAGTGATTGATCGAGAGTTTTATCATTGTCTTTTCCTGCAGCCAAAGGTATGAAACTACGAAGGAATAGGCACAGGAAAACACAATTGTAAATGTAACAGTCAATCACTAAAATCAGGTTTGCATGTGTTTTCCTCCAAGATATGACTTTACATACCAGTTGAATTTTAACATGCGATTCGAGTTTTAACTAAACTTGGTGAGGTGATGGTTTGTGTAGTCATTTCCCTGTCTATAATGCATATATACAAATGTCGCAAATTCCTTTGAAAAAAAAGAGACGCCGTGAAAACGACGAAAATTGAAACACCTTTTTCTGTGATACTGTAGGGGAGACTAGGGAGGGTTGACCCACTTTTTACAAACTTATTTTTTATTAAAAAAAAATTATATATCATTTTATTCGTTATACAATTGTTATCAAAATAAAATTGCTACATAATTGTAATATAAATGAAATTTAAAAAATAATTGGTTTTAATCATAAGAAAATAATGGGTCAAGGATATGGGTCATAATAATGGGTCATATGATAGGTTTTACTCACTATATGGCAGGCTTGACCCACTTAGTTTTATATTGAAATATTTGTGAAGAAAAATAAAATCAGTTTAAAAATAGCAAATAACATTATGCTACATGCTTTAATTATTATAAAAAAATATTTTTGAAAGTACGATGCTTAAACAAACCTGTTTAGACACAATCGTAAGTTAGAGGAGACATTTTATGTTTTAAACAGGATTTTGTCTGTGCAGGTATAATTGTACAGCAAGGAAAATAGAATTTTAACATTTAAGACTGTATTCCGTTACAGACAGGTTCCATTTTCATAGGGTTTAGTGTATTATTATGTCCGGATTTAGGAGCTAATGTCCCGCTTTTTTTTGTCTCCTTGTCCCACTTTTTGTGACAATCGACCTGACAACTCTAGTTGTCACATAGTTTGGCTCCTTCTCAATGTATTCATCCTAGTAAAATTTGTCTACATACCTTCTAAAGTTTTTCGATCAATGCTATGTTCTTTTGCAGCCGCATGAGCACTTAATTTATCATTAACATCTTTTAACACTTTTAGGGGTTAATTAGTACTTTCAGTAATAAAATGTTGAAATAAATAACTGACACCGGAATTTACGAAAAAATGCATTTGGCAATAAGAAAAAAGACCATATTTCACATACTTATTAAATGGAAAGATTTTTGCAAACTTTTGGTCTCATTCTGGCGTTTGGGAATTAAAATTAAGTGGTTTCATAGACCTTTCTCTCATAAATGCTCGGATTTCACACACGCGTATACAGCCACCTGATAGCAAACATTTGAAATTGATGCGATTCAGACGTGAAAGAGCCGAAATATTATGATTTTATTGTAAAAGGAAAAATCTAAACTGAGGAAGGCCGGAGAGAGAATTTAACCCTCTGTCTACCAGAAGGGTCCAATGGACCCGACATGTACATTCAAAATATTTATTCCAACCAGAAATTTCTTCAAAACAAACTAAATTTATAAATCAGACAATAATAAGTTAAATAAACAAATTAAATAGTTTTAAGTAAAAATTCTGGTGTAGAATGTTTTTATAAAACTTGAGTAAAATTTTCGGTAGTTCTAGGGTTAAGCAATTTTGAAGCTCAAGAAGCAAACCAAGTTTAACCCTTTAATTCTCGCCCCGTGATATTCACGGCTTGTGTCTTTTATTCAGATTGTTTGATTCCCACCAGTTTCATAAAATAAAGTAATTGGCTTTTTTATAGTATCATTTTACCTGTCATTAAATAAGGTGAGCATTTCTTTTTCAAAAAAGTGGTGCCCATGGGAAATTTGACTTTTTAAACCGTAAGTTAATGCGACCATTAAGGAATTAATGAACCTCCTAAAGATGTTAATGAGAACAAAATTGATCACCGGTCAGAACAATTAAAAGATACAAAACAACAACGTAAACGTCTGGGCTGTAAAGATTTCACTAAAGTAAAATGCATTGTTTGGTACCCCTTTGTTTCAATAAAAACAATAATTCTTTTACGTTTATCATTCATAACTATGATAAATATTATTGATAAAAAGAAAAATATATTAATTTTTTGTTATTGAAACAAACATATATGCAGTAAAATCTGTCTAAGGCGGAATCGATCGGGACCGAGAAAATTTTCCGTCGTAGACAATATTCCGCCTTGTGCAAATCAGAATTAAAAAAAAAAGATTGTCGCGTATTTTTTACGTGTTCAATCTTCAGAACCGTACTTAAAGTGAAATATTATTTAGTATAAATATTTTTTTGAGATTGGTCTATTATTTTCACACCGCAATAATCCATATATATTTTTATTTGTGACAAATAAAAAAAACCACTATTTTGCAAATTTATTAAATTATTTACTTTTCTACAGAGAAAGTTCTATGTATGAAATTTTAGATTTTATGAATTTAATGAAAAGTTATTACACATTTTATTACACATAAAAATTTACACATTTTTATTTGTTCAATCGACATTTTCTTTTAATTTACAATTGTTTACAGTTTTTTACACAAATAAACTCATATTTTTCTCAGAGAAATTGATTAAAATGTTCTATATAAAATTAAAGTATACTATTCTAAATTAATGTTTTTCAGTTATCCTAATAATTTAAAAAATATATGATTTTTAAAAATTTGCTTTTTAAATTTTAAATGTATGACTTTTTTTTTATCTCGTAGTCTTGTATTTACAGTTAGAATAACAGCCTGTATTTATTATTTTTTGTAAATTATAAGGGTAATAGGGTTTGGAAATCCATATTTAAAATGTATGTACCGTAAAAAAAAAAAAAAAAAAAAAAAAAAAAAAAAAAAACAGAAAATTTTTATTTGTGTTAAAAATTGTAGGAGAAAATGTTTTCGGCTAAACAAATGGAAACTGTGTATTTTCTTTTGCTTTTTATTAAATCCACAAAAATGCAAAGTTTCTTAAAAATTCTTTCTCTGTAAACAAACGAATGAGTAAAAATATGTTTTTATTATATTTGTATTTTATATGTATTTGATCTAGAAATCAGTTTTAGACTTTCATGTGCCGAATGCTTTTTATTTTTAAAAAATCCTTCTTTTCCTTTCTTATGGAAAAATTTGTTTTCGGCGGGACCTTAAAATCCTTTCCGTTTGCGCGTTAAGCAGATTCCGGCTTATGCAGCACGTATTAATGTTATTTTCAATGGATTCGCCGGGACTTCCAAATATTTCCGTGGTAGACAGATTTCCGGCTTACACACAGTCCGCCTTAGACAGATTTTACTGTACATGCATTTATGTATGGGCGTTTTTGTTAGTGTATGTGCAGCATTATATGCATTTCAATGCTTATAATTTACCAAAAAATAAATAAATAAATAAATAAAACATCAGAGTGTTGATAATTGGCATTGTTCAAAAATTATTTTATTTAGTTTAACTCTTGTTAACGCCAATTGGCAACCATTAAAAAAAATTCAAACTACTGAAAAATATAAGAGGGATAAGTTTTCCAATATTTTTCCTGTAATTTAGACCCATTCACCCAGGAATACACTCGCTGGATATGACATACCCAGGGTGTGCACGATTGTTACATTTGTTACCGCTATTTTTGAAAAGTAACCTTCATATTATTTTATCGCAGAATTTTTATCAATGTCAACGAGTAAATATGATGACGATTTTTATTTGAATTTATTGGTGGCATCGTACATACAGCGTTTGGGCGAGCATTCCCGGGTTAAAAATCAAACATAAGCTGGCAACTTTTATGCTTTCTTCTTACTGTTAAAATTTTAAAGAAAATTTTGACTACTGAAGATTGCGCTGATTAAATAAAGGAAACATTCTTTTAAATTTTAGTGGTAAGAAAAAGGCGTAAAAGTTGGCAGCCATGAACATACTTCTTTAAAGGGAAAAAAAAATATATTTACGCATTTTAGATTTAAACAGCTGTCCTCTGCAACTGTTTTTCACGATCAACATTTGTTTTTATCAATCTAGCATTTACAGAAAATATTCATTTATTTTAACTTTTATTGCCTGTTCCGGTAAATTTTTCTGGTGTTAAAACAAAATAGAATATTAATCAAAAATAAGATTCTTAATACATCATATGATTTATTTACCCGCTATTGATGCACTATGACAAGATAGAGTGCAGTAAGTTTATAAGTGCATACTTCCCGAACTTTCAGTATTTTTTTATATATAAAAGTATATCAAATTAACATAATCATAAATCAAATTAACATATTTTAATCCATAAATGTTAATTTAAACATTTGAACAACTTGGCGTATTAATTGAAACTAAAGAGTTTGGGGAACATTAGCAGTATATATCACGAATAAGTCTAGATTGTTTGTTTACATGTTGAAAATAATCATATATGTTATTCAGTGATTACTTTAATTCTTCCAATTCACGCACAAACGGAAAAAACATATAATAATAAAAAATAGATAAAATTAAAAGTGGAAACTCCGTTACGCGCTGTTTACGGAACTCGGAATACGTGAAATTCGAATGTGAATGTACCGTAATTTCGCGCGTATCCGCTGCACCTCAGATAACTCGATTTCCTACCAGAATTTATTTTAAATAACATATGACTTGGAACAGTTGGAACAGTTGAGTCTCTTTGATGGGCTTCCTAGATGCGGCCATCTTAACGCCCAGTCTGAAGAAGTGAATTGTCTTGCAATTGCATGAGCCATTGGGGAAAAGATTAAAAAAGTATAAAAAGAAAGTAACATCTGTATAATATACAGCGTTACTGGGTAGGGTGGACAGATGTTTCCCCCAGCTGCGCAGATAATGGCCCTGAAAAGGGCCCTTTGCATGCTGTAAGGTTCGCATCTAATGAAGTACATACACAGTCAAGGTACGTACTCCGGGGATAAAAAAAGGGGGGGGGGAGGATAAAAAATGAAAGAGTAAAGTTAATATTAAAAGGGAGAACAAAATATAAAATGAGAGAATAATAAAATTAACTAAAATGCATAAATGCTTAAAGGGGAAGTTTAAGAAAAATAAATAATAAATTAAGAGATTAAGAGATGATGTAACTGTAGTTATTCAACTACTACATTTAAGAGATAAGCAGTGTTTCAAGGGAGAAAGACATGATGTTCTAACTAGATCCTAAGCTATCAGCACGGGGCAAGGGCAGAAACCAAAAAAAGGCAACTTTTCAGGTACATACAATATATTTTTTTTGTCTTTTAGTCTTTTTTTTTTTTTTTTTTTTTTTTTTTTTTTTTTTTTTTACAAAGAAACAATTAATGCTAACATAGTAAATTTTGCTAGGAGCGGACACAAGTTCACTGGGGGTCCATTAGACTGGAATACTTTGGCCGTTTCCGGTGATGCGGCTCGGAGGCGTCATAGTCCGGAAGCTCTGCGACAATTTCGTTTGGAAGATTATAAATATTTTTGAAAAAGTTTTTGGAAAGATTTATAATGCGCTTAGTAAGGTGATGGTTTTAAGATCTTTGCGAATTGTTGAGTTACGTAGATAACGGGAACCATTTCGAACAGTTCTGAGATTTTTGTTATGTAAGCGGCTAAGGTTGTTCATTGATGTTTTACAGGTAAAGCCCCAAATTGGGCAGGCATATGTGATGATTGGTAAGATGCAAGTGTTATAAAGTAAAAGCTTGTTGTGTATTGATAGTGTTTTACTGGTGAGAAGTGGTTTAATTGCGTTGTAAGCCCCAGCAACTTTGCCCCTGATGGAGGTAATATGTTTTTTCCATGTGAGTCTTTTGTCTATAATGACCCCGAGGTATTTGGCTTCGTTAGACCATTCAATGGGAGTGTTATTAAGAATAATTCTGTTAGGATTGGAAAATTTTCTGGAGAAGTATACAGCTTTAGTTTTATTTTCGTTGATATTGACTCGCCATAAGGAACACCAGTCCATGAAAGCATTGATGTGTGTCTGCAGGTACCGGTATAGTGTGTATGGGTGATGAGCAGAGGTATAAATAGTGGTGTCGTCCGCATATAATGCAAGATATGTATGTACAGAACGTGGAATGTCGTTAAAACACAAGTTAAAAAGGGAAAGGGCCGAGGACACTTCCTTGAAGGATCCCGGCCATGATGGTGAAAATGGCTGAAAGAATGTAATTAATGCGGACGCGGAAAAGACGATTGCAAAGGTAAGAGTATATCAAGTGTATAAGTCTGGCAGGAAACGACTTCTGTTTGCTTAGCACTTATTTGACTGCTTTTTTTCAGTAAGATTTCCGGTTTGAAAAACATTTATATAAGCCACGGCGGATATGCGGGAAATTGCGGTACTTCATTTTATTAATCATTTCAATTAACAATCACTACATCGTGATGTAGCCAGTAAAAAATAAAAATAGAGATATTGGTTATTTTGTTTTATATAAATTTTAAAACGCCTGAAACATATCTTTTAGAAAAGAAAAACTTATTGAGACCGGGTTGCTTGCTGAACGCTTGTCATTATATTTTTTTTATTACAAATATGGTCTTTTTGCGAATATGTACATAAAAAGAAAAAAAAACATAATGAAATAGTCTATCGTAAATTAAGAGCTTTAATTTAATTATTTTTTATACTAAATTTCTGGTTTTAATTAATTAATTAAAAAAATAGGAAGGTTAGCAGCTACGCTTTTTAGCATTCTTGTATGATTCATTCGAAATTACAAATTATTCATTATGCCTATTACTAGCGATGACTTTCAAATAACAATATTGAAAAAAAGAGGAAAAATTGCGGACTTATTAAGTAATACACTTCAAATTTATAATAACTGATAACTTTATTAAAAAGGAAATTTAATAAAGTACGCAATCACAAGAGTGGCTAATTTCATACGACAGTGATGTCAGGAATTATACGAAAAATAAACAAAAATAACCGAAAAATTGTCCAAAGAAACAAATCGTCTAGAAAACATCAACTTTCAACCTTGATTCAATTGTTTTGGGAGTGTTTGTCAAGAGCGTTTGGGAAGTTGGCAAATGGAGCACAGGTGGTAATCATGCAATTATTTTGAAATTCCCAATTTGATTTGGCAGTGTGTGTTTTCAAAGGTTAATCACCTTATCCTCTTGAGCCTTGCACTTAAAATAACACTTCAAATGAGCACATGAGTTTCCAAATTCGCCTTATCCAAAATTGAAAAATCGAGTTTTTTCAATCAATCAATTTCATTGGTGAACCAGCATAAAAAAGCACTACAATTCGTATTCCAATTTGTACACCACAAACTAGTTTAATCGCGTTTTTCTGGCGCTGTAAAATTTTGGTTTACAATGGAAACTAACGGACGCAGTTAGAGGTTTTTCGCGAGTTCCCAAAATTTGATTTTTTGATAAGGCGTTTTTTGTATATAACGTTTTCAAATATACATTCACTGCTTTATCACAAACAAAATGACACTGTAGATGATAGAAAGATCTCTTTTTCGGAAATTGCTACTTGAGAAGACTGGTAATTTAGGTTCATAAATATGAATCTAAAGACACTAATTCTCTTAAAACTTCAAATTAATTATCAATAACCTAAATTTACGCAACAACAAGTTCAGCAAGGCTTCAATCACCTAACTCTTTCAGGAGCGAGGTAGTTTGATTACTAAGATGTACAAATTAATAATTGACAACGGAATTTGCGAACAATTTTATTTCTGAATAAGAAAATGCATCATTTAAGTCCGATAATGAATGGAAAATATTTGTTCCCAAATTCTGGTGCCACTGAGGCATTTGGAAATTACAATTTAGCTGTTTCATAAACATACCACCGCCTTCGAAAGGGTTAACAAATTTGCGTTTGCATCGTAAGGACAAAAAGTGTTTCCTTGCTTCGTTACTAAAAGCTTTTCGACACCACTATTTGTAAATTTTAATTGTTGCTTTATTTAATCGGAAGACACGTTTCGATTATAAAGACAAATGTTTAAGTATGGAAAAAATGGTGTTACGACGCAATTTTTAGCTTACTGTTTTTTTTTTTTTAAAGTTAATTGGTTAACGCTTTTAGAACGGGTGGGACATATCAGTCTCATGTGGGATGAGTGCTATTTTATTTTTTAAGTACCAGAATATTTTTCTTAAAAACAATGTTCAAAGAAAATAAAAAGGAAAAATACTGTATGAAATTACTGGTATTAAAATTTTAAATACCTTTAAATGGCGCACATCCTGAAAGGGTTAACCCTTTGCGGCACACTGTGCCCGGGTGGGGATTCTTAGTTTTAATTCCAAACTTGCAATCGGCACCAAAAATATTTTAATAAAATTTTGCATTAACCCCTTCGCGACGGGAGCCTTTTACGAAATGTTTATTACTTTGCTACCGGTTTTAAAAAACAGAAGTTTGTGCCTATTCAAATCGGGAAAATGCTTGGATTAACTAAGGTAAATTTTACAGTAAAATTTTACTGGTGAGGAAAGACGAGGATCCTTATACCTATTTCCGGCACGTATACGTGTCGCTTGTCCCCAAGGGGTTAACAATGTAAGTGTAAAGTAACAAGTTTTTAATTTCTAAAAAAGTCATACGTAAATTCTGGTGTCAGTCAATGATTTCATCAATTTACAACAAAATTTGCCTATGCCGGAAAGGTTTAAAAAGCGAATAATCTGCAAACTTTCAAAGTCTTTTTTTATAATCTGCTTAATTTAAATAACTATGAAATTTTCTTATTTTATTGGTTAGATTGTCTTGAAGGCATTTTGTAAACTCGGATTAAAACAACATAAAAAGAAACACACACAACGGTAAAACAATGAGCCTAATTAGTCTAAATGAAAAATATAGAAAGTCGCATAGGTATAAATATTATAACAAATCAATTAAAAATTTAAATTGTACGTTTTAATTATCCTTATTATATAAAGATTTTCTCTGATATACTTAATATACTTTTTAAATTATGTTATCAAATCGAAAGAATTTAAATATTTTCGAAACAGAGTTTTTTTCCGTTGATGCGGCTGAATCTTTTTTTCTACACTGATGAAAATACACAGAGATAGCGAAAAAATTAATCTGATTACCGTAACTTCGTGCGAATCTGCCGCACCTGAGATAACTCGATTTCCTACCAGAATTTATTTTAAATAAAATTTGACTTCCTTCTGCTTAGCACTTATTTGACTTCCTTTTTTCAATGAGGTATCCGGTTTGAAAAAGACTTATGTATGCCGCGGCGGATACGCGGGAAATTACAGTAGTCTAAATGAAAAATAAAGACAGTCGCAAAGCTATAAATATTACTCTCTCTGTCCCAAATCAGCTGTTACATTTGATTACTTTTCTACAGATACTAATACTCTACTTGATACTGATGATTTATGATTTTGTTTGAAAATTTTTCAGAGATTTCAGGGTGCTATGCTATCAATCAACAACATTTACATACCAAGCATTCCCTCCGTCACTCCCTAACCCTTTCGAGGGCGGTGTCCTTAAAAAAGGACACCTTATTTTAATTTCCAAACTGACAAATTGCACCAAGAATATTTAATTGAAATTTTATTATTATAATACACGCGAAAATAAGCAAGTTCATATTTTCTAATAAATTCGTTTGTAAATTCGGTGTCAGTCCATTATTTCATCAGTTTATCAACTAAATTACTCCATGCCGGTAAGGGTTAAATGCGTGCCAAGTTAGTTTAAGAAATCCACGGTTCGAATTCTCTTAAGCCATGCCCCATTTTGTAATGATTCTTCCACCAATAATCGCATAAAACTACCTTGTAACTAATGAATCGTTAATTCTTTAGGAAGAAAATGATCCTTATGTTAAACTGGTGGTAGAGTCCTTACAAAATAGTGTCGATCTGCTAAAGTGCATCGGAAGTTATTTATGACTCCACCGTCCACCCACTTGAAATGTAGCAACTAATTTGAGACAAAATTTTTGACCTAAATGTCGCAACTAATTTGGGACGGAGGGAGTATAACAAATCAATTTAAAAGTTTAAAATGTATAATTTAAGTATCCCTATAATATAAAGATTGTTGCTGCTATACTTTTAAACTTATATTATTAGATTAATAAAGCCAGAGAAAAAACTTAAATATTTTCTAAACAGAGCTTTTCTTTTTTTTTGATGCTTTGAATTTAGGAAAAAAGTAGGCATAGATAGCAAATCAATGTGCTCCAGTCGAAATGAAAAACAAAGATAGTAGCATAACTAGAAATTTTATAACCAATCAATTAAAAAATATAAAATGTATATTTTAAGTATCCCTATTGAATAAAGATTATTATTAAAATGATTTCTCTTGATTGTTTATAAAACATATTTACATAAAACTACAATAATTCGGTTCCATTACAAGCTTGCAATTGAACTTCCTATTCCTCTCCCAGCAATGGAAATTTCGATGCAGTACCAATCGAGTCATCAGTATAAACTCATTATAAATCATTTGGTTTAGATATTGTGCACTCAGGGGCGGATCCAGAGACTCGTTTTCGGGGGGGGGGGGGGGGCGATACCGGATGGATGATATAGAATCAACACAGTCATAGTTTCTATTAGTTAAATCATTCATTGCAGTTAATTATTATATGAATATGAAATAATTAACGCTATTTAAATTTACTATAGACTCCCGATTATCCGACGTTCAATTAACCGACATACTCGGTTAACCAACCCTCATATTACATAATAGGGTGGGCCAAAAAAAAAAAAAAATCGGTTTTCGATGATGGGTAGTGCGGAAAAGTTGCCACTGGTGGCACTAAGTTTATACAAAAAAATTTAAATTTTTCGGACAATTCCTTCATTTGTCGCAAATGGCTTATTTTGAATTAGGCGATTTTTATAGCCTTTTCACGTATAACTGAGCAAAAATTGTAAGTATTGTTTGGTTCGTTCGTCGGTTTCTCTATTTTGTCTTTATAATGTTCATCGCTATTTCTTCGGTTTTTCGATGCGTTTAGAGTCGTATATTTGTATGCCGGACCACAGCATGTCTTGACAGCAATTCTGGAGGGAGAGGAGATGTGTAGTAGAAACCAATGAAAACGCAATCAGTCATCACGAGGATGAAGGAGGGAATTGAAGATGGGAGTAACTGCGAGATGGGATTTTAATTATTTTTCTGCCCTAAAATACAGCTATTTGTCAGAAGATTAAAAAAGTGGGAACTCTGAAGCAGGAAGTTCGTCTGAATCAGAATTTGAACCAGGGCCTTCAAAAGCAGACACTCCCAAACGCATATCCCTTTCTCACATAGCATTCACCAGATTTAGAACTGGTATATCATATACGTAAACTGCGTTAAGAGCTTCATCTGTGCTTCAGGATGCAGGAATTGTGACAACCAGGAATAAAAATCTCGTCATCGAAAAAGACTTGGTCAGGAGATAGAAATAGAAACTTGAAAACAAGATTCAGGAGGCGAAATATCTTGGAAGATGAAACATTACAAACATATTTTTTTATAGTAGAAATAATAACACGATCTTTATAGAAAAAAGGGAACAAGCGGCACCGTCGAGAGAAATACGAAGCACATAATCCCTAATGGCGTGAGAAAATGTACTTGTTCATTTCTACGAGCCTATTCCTGTTTCATGGACATAAAAAATGCAAAAGGCTGGAGATTTGAATACTCTATTAATCTAGCTCCGTTTCAGTTGGTAAAGGTCTTAGGCCAAGAGGTTCTACCATCTAGTTTAGACAGTTGATGTCGCTGTCAGAGTGGAAGCTCGTTCGTATGAAGAATACATATCAAATGTTGCAGTTCTCTTCTTGATTTTTTCCAAAGCAGGCTTTATTTTGGCTTAGAAAATTATGTAATGAATTTGCTATTTCTCCGCAGTGGTCAGAAAGAGGTGTCAAGTGACCCAACTATTCCAAAGACAACATGACAACATGGTGATATTTGTTTCGTCTTTCTGTCGACGGTGCTGCTAGTCCCCCTTTTTTATGAAGATTGTTTTATTTTTTCTACTATCAAAAAAGATGCTTGTAATTTTTCCTCCTCCTGTATCTTCTTTCCAAGTTTCTTTTTCTGCCTCCTGACCAAGACTTTACCGATGACGAGATCCTTATTTCCTGTTGTCAAAATTCTTTCAATTTTTGCTCACTTATACGCGAAAAAGCTATAAAAGTCACCTAATTCAAAATGCACATAACTATTAAATAATAAATAACATACGCCTGCGAAATTGAAATTTTTCAAAAATACAAGAGAAGTTTTCGCGGATTCTTATGTTATTTGGTGTGCTGATTTCGAAAATGACCTCCATTTTTTTCCCATCACATCAGGATTTTTTGT
This sequence comes from Maratus speciosus, assembly GCA_963932465.1. Taxonomy (NCBI): domain Eukaryota; kingdom Metazoa; phylum Arthropoda; class Arachnida; order Araneae; family Salticidae; genus Maratus; species Maratus speciosus. The sequence goes on along the minus strand of OZ010793.1, from coordinate 57,293,058 downwards.
AAATCGATATCGATAGTTTTGCTAAAATCCTATTTGAAAAGGAATTCTCTCGAACAATTTTGCATCTACTATCTGGCAACAGTGGTTTTTATCCGTGTAAATGTATGTAAAATAATAAATTATCGGTGAGGCAAATTGATTTTTCAGTAATCGATTACTTTTTAATAGGTTTAAGTGGATGAAAACAACTTTTGCCATATCGCACGACCCGCCTCTGGTCGAGGATACAAAAAGTTACCTCGAGTTCAAACTTTTTACATCAAATTATGGTGCAATTTCTAGAAAAACATCATCTACATGCTATTTTAATTTGTTTTTATTAAGGCAACTTACATAAAATAGACAACTGACCAAGAGGACCAAATATTATGTATGTGTACATGAACATTTCAAACAAATTTTAAACTCAGCAGAAACAAAACAAAACAAAAAGTTTCTATTTAAGTACGTACTCTTTTCCTATGAAACTTCTTTTTGATGTTCTTCTTTTATGTTCAATCTCAGGCCTATCTCGTGTTCGTGTTAACATCCAACAGTAGACGGCGAGCATGATCTTATCCCATCTTTCTTTTGAGCGCTCCATATCTTTGATGTCTTGATGGAGCCTTTCACCTTGTTCTTAGCTGACTGATCCTAAATTTGCGGGTGAAAAAGTGCACATGTGAGTGAAGGAAATGTATTTTGACACTTATGGAGCAACCCAACGCTTGTAATTTGTCCATCATATTCATTACAATTGGTTTATAGTCAGGATTCTAGTAATTACACAGAAATTTGCTGACGACATCTTTGAAGGCAACCCAAACTTCTTTTTCCCTTGTTGTCATACTACTCTCAAATTCTTTATCCTTCATAAGCTTGCGGATATTTGGACCAACAAAGAATACCTCTTTCAACTTGGCTTCAGATAAACCTGAAACTTTTTGCACAGGTATTTGAAACAATCGCAATCATTTGAAAAAATCGCAATCATTTGAAACAATACAATTTTTGGCTCAGGTTAACTGTTCCGAATCACATTGTTAGTGCCTGGCTTAAGATTTTGTCTTTTCGGCCATTCTTTTTGACCCAATGTTGAGTCTTATCACGGCTGTCCCACTCAGAAATGAAACATAGATACTTTGTGTATCCGCATTATTGACCAAGAAGCATGGAGGTAACTTTCAAATTACGCAAACGGTCCAACCGAGGTCGGCTTATTTAGTTTCGTTGAGACGTAAGCCAGGTTTTAATACCGTTCTTTTAAATGCACCGAGTATTTAACTGGTACAGATACATACTGGCTTCCGTGATGAAGAAGGACAGCTTTAAGGCTCCTTTTAGATGAATGTATAAACAGCCTCCATTCATCTTTATCGTAGGTGATTGTAATATTATAATTGCTCATCAATCCGGGAGCATCAGAACAATAGACCAGGTTCTCCCCCTCCTCAAAGTACTACTTACCAAATTCCTTTTCTCTATTCCTGTACTAATAAAAAGCGGTTCCTTTGGCCAATAAGTTTCTTTTCTATTAATCTGGAGCCCAACATTTCTGCTGCCTCTTTCAAAAGGCCCAGATCTCTAGTCAGATCACTAAGTTCAACCTGAGAGATGGACTGAGGTGAATCGCTTCCAGGGGTTCTTATATTCATTATCGGAACCTTGAACCTCTGGATGTTCCGAGTCTGGAGACCCTGAAAAGATGATTTTGCAATTCAATTGAAGACAAAAGCACTAGCACATCAGGTCCATGAGGAACGGGACGTATGGACGATGGAATGTTCATAAAAATCCAACTAAAATTGAATTTTTCAAGAAAACGTGACGTGATAGAATATTTTTATTATTTCTTTTTAAATTAGCACCAAAAAATACATAAAGATCAGCTATCAATGCCCTTGTATTTTTTCCATCGCACGCCTGCGTAATTAGAGCTTATTTAAACATTTCGTACACTAAATATGACATTTCAAGTAAATTCAGCTAAAAAAACTGAAATTTAACATTTTTTAAACTTTTGCTAAAAAAGTACAAAAATCAGCATTTGAGCCTAACTTCAAGCCATTCGCGGCAAATGAAGGAATTGTCCGAAAACTCTCAAATTTTTTGTGTGAACTTAGTGCCACCAGTGGCAACTTTTCCGCACTACCCATCATCGAAGTATGACTAGTGCGAAAAAAGTCACTCCTCAAAATATGACTTATTGTTTCTAATTGTGCCGAAAAATTAAAAATGTTACCATAGAATTTATTTATTAGATATCTTATTTTTATTATTTTCATTTTTACTCTGGTAATTATTTATCTTATCGGTTTATTCAAAAAAGGGACTGAATAAAAATCTCAAAGGGTCTTAACATCCTTGAAAAGTAAAAATGTGTCATCTAAGTGGTGCGTATACTTCTTCATAATCTACTCATTATTAGTCCATCAAGGTTAACATTTGTGACTGAGACCTAGGTCTGTTTCCATAGCTTCTCTACAAGAGGTAGAAAGACAGCAAAAAATGGTTAACCAAACAATGAATGGTGGGTGACAGTAGAGCGGCATTTTCCATTCAAATCACCTAGACGTCCTTTCATTAAGTAAATACTTAAAGGAAGAACTGGTTTGCAAAGTTGGCTTTAAAAAAATTAACACACCATATGCATTTTAGCTTTTAACTGACTAAGACATAATCCTTTTTTGTTCATTCATCAAATGCCCTTGAAATTCACCAATGTGGGTGGCAATAACAGTACATTTTTTTTAAAACATTAGTCACTTTTTTCAGAAAATATTAAGATGCTTGAAGTTTTAAAAGGTCCTTTCTTTTTCTTATTTCTTTCTTTCTTTGAAAATTGCTGCGAATCCCGTCTTTTCTAAAGCAAAAGAGCTCTCTTCAAAAATCTTATATAGAAATTAGAAGTGCAACTTCTTTAAAAAGATGAAACAGTTTCAACACTTTAAAGGGATCCGCATAACGGTGTCAATTTTCTGTTGTAGAAATTCAACAAAAGGCACACGAAGTGGCATCGACCCCCACCTCAACAAATAGTGTAAAAAATTATGGCGCCATATGCCTTTTGAAAGGACATAATCCTTTTTTGTTCATTAATTGGCGAACTGTCAGTGAGGTTTACCATTGACACCGAAAAGTGTTTGGTTTTCGTTTGCTTGTCTGCCTGTTCTGCAAAAACTGCCGTTAAAATCGCTGGATTTATATCTTGGGGAGGGGGAGCGATCGCCCCCCCTGGATCCGTGCATCGGGGAATCTCCTTCTGGGGCTAAATATGCCTTTTTTTTGAAGCCCTTTGACAAAATTCGCGTTTTTTTCAGCGATTCTTTCGCGAAATTCGAGTATTTTTTCGCGATCCTTTCACGAAATTCGCATTTTTTCCGAGATCTCTTGACGAAATTTGCGTTTTTTCCGCGATTCTATGGCGAAATTCGCGTTTTTTCGCGATTTTTCACGAAATTTACGTTTTTTCTGCGATCCTTTGACAAAATTTTCATTTCTTACGCGATTTTTTGACGAAATTCGCATTTTTTCCGCGATTTTTTGAAGAAATTGGCGCTTTTTGTGCGATACTTTCACGAATTATGTGATTTTTTCTGTGAACGAATGACGAAATTCATTTTTTTTTCGGCGACCATTTTTTGGAATTCGTGATAAGCGGTGGATTAATACTTTTTTTTTTGGGGGGGGGGCGATCGCCCCGATCCCCCCCCCCCTTCCCCCCGTAGATCCGCGCCTGAGTGCACTATTCCGTGTTGTTTCTGCTCAGCCAGTTATTTAGTAGATTATTAACTAATATTTAAGTTATTATCTTTAAATATACTTATACCCGTAGTCGCTCACTTTTAGTGTAGAATGTTGCTCAAAATATAATTTTCCTGACAGCCAATATCACTTATCAATAAGTTATTCAAATCTGCAAATAACAATTATCAATTGATATACTAAAATCTGCGAATATGAGTTTAGTACTTCAGGTACTACTTTAGAATTCTGATAAGCGTTACTGTGCAATTACTTATAATCATAGGTAACTGTTTGTAACTCTTAATATTGCGCATTAAAATCCATTCTGTGGTACTAGACTATTTTATGAGATCGTTCAATGGAACTCAAATTTACGTATGTTAATATTTTCTTACATATAAACTAGAAAAAATATCATTACTTTACTACACGGTGTACAAAACTGTTGCAAAGTCAAAAACAAACTTATACAAACATTAAAATAAAGTTAAAATATCAACGCTTCTGTCATCCTTCTGTGACCTTCTTCAGAAACGTTGTCGTATATCTTCCAAAATTAGAGCAAAACCGTCTTGAATTCAAAAGGTTCGTTATATATTCAGTCAAAAGTTACCTTATCCAATTACAATCCAGAAAACATGCAATGGCACCATCTATCAGACAAAAAGTAGACTACAATTTTGAATGATTTATACTATGGCGCCGTCTATGAGGTGAAAAAGGAATAAAAGAATATCAAATGAACAATTTTGGCATGCAGTGGCCACATCTATTGTAAGACAATGTAAATAAATGCAGAACTGAAAACACAAGAGGCAAACTTTGTTAAAATCAAAAATAGTAGTGCATACTTGACTTTGAAAAATATAAATTTTAAAAAGTATATTTTTAAATATTTGAATTTTAATATTTGAAAAATATAATTTTAAATTGAGACCTTTGGAGAAATTTATCTTTGATACTTTTAACAAAAAACCAACATTTTGGGTACGCTACGTGAATGACATTTTGATTTTATGGGACCATAGTCGCTTGGATCTTGAAAATTTTCTCAGTGAGGTTAATAGTCTGGTTCACAAAATAAAATTCACCTTAGAAATCGAGAAAAATTCTTCTTTGCCATTCCTGGACGTACATTTATAGCACAATGGCCAGTTGTTAATTATGCAGTTTATAGAAAACCTATGAAAGAAAATACTGTTATCCCTTTCAATGCTAATTTACCCTTTAATTATCATATTGCAGCATTTAAATCATTAACAAATGACCTTTTTAATATGTTCTGGCACGCAGTTAACCCTCCGTCTACCAGACGGGTCCATTGGACCCAACAGGTACATACAAAATATTCATTCAAACCAGAAATTTCTTTAAAATAAACTAAGTATATAAACCAGACAAAAATAAGGTAAATAAATAAGTTAAATAGTTTTAAATAAAAATTCTGGTGTAGAACGTTTTATTAAAACTTGAATAAAATTCCCGGTAGATCTAGGGTTAAAGCAGGAGCTTAATTTTATTAAGCAAATTGCCATAGATCATGGTTTTCCATTAAATTCATTTATAATATCATTCACAAGCAATATTGTCTGCCCCCTCACAGCTTACCCAATAACCAGCACAGACCAACTTATTGTCGATTCAGGTATGTGCCAGTCATTTTTGAAAAGATAAGGAAAACGGTTCGCGGATTTAACGTTCAACTTGTTGCTATTCCCCCTCCTTACCTTACTAATTTGTTAAATTACAATTTAAATTCTACACCTGGGCATGAGCGTGCCGGTGTTTATGAAATTCCTATCATTTTGGATAGCGGTGCTAAAACATTTTACATTGGAACTACGAAAAGAAAATTTCTGGAGAGGTTGAAAGAGCATAAAAGAGACATTTTGCAATATCGTCAGACCACAGCACTGGCTAAATTTTATTTCAACAGCCCCCATAGTTACATAGATTTTGAAAATGCTAAAATAATAATTCCATGTAATACTGCAATAGATGGCCTTCAAAAAGAATCAATAGAAATTATGTTTAGAAATGAAAAAGTTTGTAATGATAACATATCAGTTAATATCCCTAAACTTTGGTTGCACATATTAAAATAATCTTTTGCAATTTATTTTATTCATCTTATATTTTTCAAGTTTTTCATATTTTTCTTATATATTTACAAGTATGCACTACTATTTTTGATTTTAACAAAGTTTGCCTCTTGTGTTTTCAGTTCTGCATTTATTTACATTGTCTTACAATAGATGTGGCCACTGCAGGTCAAAATTGTTCATTTGATATCCTTAATTTCCTTTTTCCCCTCATACACGGCGTCATAGTATAAATCATTCAAAATTGTAGTCTACTTTTTGTCTGATAGATGGTGCCATTGCATGTTTTCTGGATTGTAATTGAATAAGGTGACTTTTGACTGAATATACAACGAACCTTTTGAATTCAAGACGGTTTTGCTCTAATTTTGGAAGATATACGACAAGGTTCCTGAAGAAGGTCACAGAAGGATGACCGAAACGTTGATATTTTAACTTTATTTTAATGTGTGTATAAGTTTGTTTTTGACTTTGCAACAGTTTTGTACACCGTGTAGTAAACTAATGATATTTTTTCTAGTTTATATGTAACTTTTTACGGTGTAATTGTTCAGGTCTTTTATTAATATTTTCTATTATTAATTTTATTGTAGATGCTACGAGAATGAATGACGATAGTAATAAATAAGTGAGCACTGGATTATAGTTAATTTAACTTCATTCAGGATATTTAAATACTATTCTTTATCAACTGAAATTCCTGTGATATTTCATAAATTAGAATAAAATTCATTAATCTACTTATCTGAGTGAAATAGAATAAATTTTGTTTATAACAGAACTGACTAAATGTTTACATAATAAATTCTACAAATAGTCCAAATTTGTTTTCGAATAATAAGAATTTGAATATGAAGTGAAGTGAATTCGTTTTAAATTGTTTTTTTTACTAGCATAAATAATCATAAATATATTAATTTCTGAAATTCATTGATTTATATCTACTGAATATTTCAAATACTGCGAAACCTTCCTGTACGATCACCTCCCTGAACGATCGTTTTTTCATAGAACGAAATTTATTCCCATAGGCTCAATACTAATTTTACCTCCATTCATAGACCATCCCAGTTGAACTCCCTCCATGATCGACCAATTTCGTTGAAGAAAATGAAGCAAATTCCGTTTTTTTTTCTGGTCATTTGAAGAATGTTTTATTAGAAAGATAATTCCAGAGGGCGCATTATTCATCAAACTTTTAAAATAAGTTTAGATTTCTTACCCTGTAATTTTAAGTGCTTAAACCACTTTGTGGCTTTTTAGGCAATGCATTTAACTCGGATGACGAATTACGAATGACGGTCAATAAATGCTTTTGCCCTGCTCTGTTAGGAAAATCTGAAGAAATAGATAAATTAATGAAATCGTCATTATTTGTTCCCGTCGAAAAAAAATGCATTTATTTACTGAACTTCGGAAGGACTTGGAAATAAAAGTTATGTAAGATAAAACCGTACAATCAAAGCAAACGTCAATACATTCACTAGATTAATTTTCACACAATTATTCTAATTGGTAAACAAATCATATTAAATGTAAATTTCCAACTGGGTGAAAAATGTCCGGACCAGGATTCGAACCCGGGACCTCCCTGGCTGAAGCCGCCAGTGCTCTGCCATCTGAGCTATCCCGGACGATTCTGGTCGAACTTTTTCACCCAGCTAACCTTGAAGATTACAGCATCTGGTCTGAAACCTGGTTCAGCTCAACAGAATAAATCTCAGGTAATGGAACTCCAGAAAACGCTGGATACGAAATTACACTAGATTAATTTTCACACAATTATTCTAATTGGTAAACAAATCATATTAGATGTAAATTTCCAACAGGGTGAAAAATGTCCGGACCAGGATTCGAACCCGGGACCTCCCTGGCTGAAGCCGCCAGTGCTCTGCCATCTGAGCTATCCCGGACGATTCTGGTCGAACTTTTTCACCCAGCTAACCTTGAAGATTACAGCATCTGGTCTGAAACCTGGTTCAGCTCAACAGAATAAATCTCAGGTAATGGAACTCCAGAAAACGCTGGATACGAAATTACACTAGATTAATTTTCACACAATTATTCTAATTGGTAAACAAATCATATTAGATGTAAATTTCCAACTGGGTGAAAAATGTCTTCAAGGTTAGCTGGGTGAAAAAGTTCGACCAGAATCGTCCGGGATAGCTCAGATGGCAGAGCACTGGCGGCTTCAGCCAGGGAGGTCCCGGGTTCGAATCCTGGTCCGGACATTTTTCACCCAGTTGGAAATTTACATCTAATATGATTTGTTTACCAATTAGAATAATTGTGTGAAAATTAATCTAGTGTAATTTCGTATCCAGCGTTTTCTGGATTTCCATTACCTGAGATTTATTCTGTTGAGCTGAACCAGGTTTCAGACCAGATGCTGTAATCTTCAAGGTTAGCTGGGTGAAAAAGTTCGACCAGAATCGTCCGGGATAGCTCAGATGGCAGAGCACTGGCGGCTTCAGCCAGGGAGGTCCCGGGTTCGAATCCTGGTCCGGACATTTTTCACCCAGTTGAAAATTTACATCTAATGTCAATACATTCATTTTTTAAACTCTGCTGTAATTAACCTATGTAATTTAACTTTTGTTTTGATACTTAAATTTATATATTTTTTCCTAATGCAAAAATCCTAATGCATTAATTGTTACTTTTTTACAACAGTTATAATCTAGATTTAAACATTACCTCTATTAAGTGACCACTTCTCGAAGCGACCTTTTTTTATTGGAACGGAACGTGGTAGCTTTAAGGAGATTTCACTGTAGGTTTAATTTTCGAAAATTAGTATATACAGGGATAACAGTTTAATAGTATTCTTTGCTTTATTAAATCTCAGAAAACTTGTCATTAAATAAGGCGATAAATACTGTTAAAATTTAGTGGTACAAATCGGTCATTTGCGGCGCAGCGCTTGCAGTGTTGTATATACTAGTTAAAGTGAAATGTGAAATTTGTCTGATAGGCTGAAATTAAGATATTTTCGTTTTTTTTTAATGTTTTCCTAGGTACAAAGTTTCAATTAAATTATCGTTTTTAAAAATCAGAGTGACTTGCGAATTTTACATTATTTTTATAGTATCTTCATCAATATATATGCTTATTCATATTTACATTAAGTTCCTTTCTTTGAGTACCACTATTTCAGAATAGAATTATGTGCCTTATTAAATCGCAAAAGATGTAACAAATCTCTGCGAATAAATAAGATGAAAATTATTATTTGAAAATATTGACATTTAAACTGTACACGAATAAGGACTATATAAAAATAATGGTGTTATGCGTATGGTAGGAAATCTTTAAATTTAATCATCGTCTGTTCCGAAATAGCTAGACATTTTAACTATATATAAACAATGACTTTATGTGTATAGCGGGAAATCTTTAATTTTAATCACTGTATGTTCCGAAATAACTAGACAATTTGACTATATAAAAATAATGACTTTATACGTACTGTAGGGTATCTTTAAATTTAATCTTTAATAATCATTGTATGTTCAAAAATAACTAGACAGTTTGATGGGTGTTGGCTAATATTTGCAGAAAGATACCACTGAGGATGTAAATACTCACAAAGAGACACAGTTAATAAATATAAAAAAAATTCTTTCATTGTGGATTATTGAAACAATGGAAAACGTTAAACTTCGTCAAATTTTGCTAATCGAAGATTGCTTTACATCACTACATATATAGTAACTCAGAAATTAATCATCATCTGTCTTTTTACAGGATGACGATTTACTGAGAGTTGGAGAATGTTTGCATAAAGAATTCATCCGATGAAAGAAGCAGATTTCTAAACATCAAAGCTTTGTCTATGTCGAAACTGAACAGGAAGTCAAATATTTAGGAAACGAGATTCTTGACAGGGAAATGAATTCACGATGTGCTCAATTCTTGTTTCTCTTTCTTTGAAGGAAATTGAATGAAAATTTGTATGTGGCAAACTTGTACTGACAGATATCGTCGGTACCATGTCAAAGTATCCAATGTGAAAACAGTGGGCTAGTTTTTTTAATTCAGATTTCTTGATTGGCATCACTTTTTTGAAATAGTAAAATTCATGTTATTTAACTTTATTTAATGACACATTAATTAAGGCGAAAACAAGGGGAATTTTACCATTTCAGAAAAGTGCTGCCAAAAAAGAAATCTGAATTTTAAAAAAATAGCCCGCTGCTTTCACAATGGATAGTTTGACATGGTACCGACGATTACAGAAGAAAACTAACACATATCCGATATTGTATCAATGAATGTATTGCAATATAAATTTCAGAATTCATACAAAAATTAGTATATAGATAAAATAATTTCACTATGTTAATTTGTGTAATTTCTTATTTTCAAAAATACTTTTATATTGGGATATTTTAGGTATCTATATAAATCGTTTGTAGAAAATGCTTCTGCTATGCTTTTTAAATTCAAAATTTCAATTTTTAACTGAAGTGTTAATAGGTAATATTTTCTGTGAGAACACAGCGTTCATTTCATGAATTTAAGGAAACAAAATCGTTCTAAAACATATTTTTAATTTTTTTTTTTTTTTTTTTTTTACATTTTAATACGCAAATAAACATAATTATCAATGAATAAAGCAATAAAAGAAAGGTATTTGTTAAAACATTCTGGTATAATTATTTTGTTTTTAAAAAGTTCGTTGAATTATCAAGACTATTCGTGAATGTGTAGGGAAACAGAAAATATTAACGATCTTCACATTGCAATAATTTTTGGAAAAAGGAACTTTTCTCAGATAAACTTAAAACATTTTTTCAGTTAGAGAGTTTTAACTTCCACTTCACAAATTCTTTATTGAAAAAAAATATGTAAATGAAAATTTAACAAATGTATTTATCACGTCTTGAATATACAACATATTTCACGGACTTTTATAGGGGTAACTTATATTTCATTTCTCACAAATCCTTTCCATTTATTTTCTATTAGAATAAATAACCTTCGAATTTGTTTTATATCGGTGAATTGCATTTAATATAAAAGCTTCAAGTACATATTTTCAGTTATATTCCTTTTACTCTTGGAAAAGGGTTTTTTCTTTCTTAACGTATTTACCTCGTGTATAAAATTTGTGAACTGATGGATTTGTTTTCGCAAGTCTTAAATAACTTTAAGGATTGATAAATCTACAAAAGAGATGTAAAAAAATGTTCTCTTACCACAAGACAGATTCCTTTGCTTTTCCAAAATTTTTTATGAAAATTTTTTGAATCTTCCGAATGTATTTTCTAGAAATAAAAAAAAAATCCATTTTAAAATGCGTATTTTTATTCACTTTTTCAATATGAAAAAAGGTGTTGAAAGTTCGTTTTAACCCTTTAGTGCGCAGCTTTGCATATATACATACGCCATTGTTTTGGATTTAATAGATTTTGTTATTCGTAAATACCTAATTCACACCATAAAATTAAAATAAGATAAAGACATAAAATTAAATACGTAAAAAGTACATAAAATTGAAATAAGGTTATCTAGTTTAATTAATAACAGGCATTCCGTACTTAAATAAAGCGAAATTAAACATTGAAACTTTCTGGTGTAAAGTCAGATTCCCTGTACTATGTAATTTCCAGAACGTATTCTATTTTTGTAATTACAGATTTAAAGGTTAAGATTTATAAAATAAATAATTATATAAAATAAAGTATTTAGAGACATAATTCTTAAAATATTTACTAATTTGCAATATTTTAGCGTAAAATAGCCAGACGCGAGTAGTTTTTACTTATATTGCAGATGCACAACAGAAGAAAAGTTTGACGTATTATATAAAAATGTATCTCTGATTTTTTTTTCATTATTTTTCCTGTGTAATAAACCTTTCAAAGAATCATATATAATTTTTGCGAAACAAAATAAAAAATCGCGCATTTAAGGGCTAAAAAAAAAAACTGGGTTTCTATGCACAGGGCCTAATTACTAGCGGGGCATCATCCCACTAGTAAATTATAATAGATTTTTTAAACTCTTTATTATTGCAGAATTTTTGTCAAAAAGAAGTTAAATTTTCCATTCGTTTTTACTGGTGAAAGTTTGCTCCGCCAGATATCAGGCTCTGCGTACGGAAGCTTAATTTTGAAGTACCAGTATTTTCTTAAAAGAATTCGTCTGATAAAATTTCAGAATCTTGAAATTAAATAAAGGGACAATTTCTTTTCAAATTAGCTGTACTCATAAGAAAATAGCCTGGCGAACCCTGACAATGCTTGGAAGAATCAAAGTTACCGCTCACTTTTGGAAAAAAAAAATATTTTAAAAATCTTTTCAAAACAATTTTTAAAAGAGATCTACTTGAAGTAATATTTCTTCCAAACAGCAAAAAAATATCAGCATTTTTGTTTCTTTTTAACCCTTTCCGGCAAAGAAAAATTCTGTTCGTAAAATGATGAAATGATTGACTTAGACCGGAATTTATAAACGACTTTTTCAGAAATTAAAAACTTGTTAATTTATACTTTCATTGTAAAAGCAAAATTTTATTAAAATATTCTTGCTGCCGTTAGTAAGTTTAGAATTAAAATTATGTAGTCCCGACGCGAGACCACTGTGCCGGAAAGGGCTAAAGGATATTTAAGAACTTTGAATAATCATGATTCTAATTAATGATGATTCTTTTTCATTTTTAGACATATGAACGCCCATTTATGTTTCAAATCAAACAGCATTTCCTTTGCCGAACTACTGACGACACTGACACTTATAACTTGTAGTATGAATGATTTTGAAAGGTTATAGATAAGTTTTTGAAAATATGCTGTAATCAGGTTAAAATCGATATATGTTTATTAGTTATTCACTTCTCATCCCCTGATGCCGCTATTGAATTTTTAAGGACTGTACCATCTCATGAATTAGAACAGCGTTGCCAGATTGGGGACATTTTTAATTCAGATTATTTGACTCTCACCACTTTTTTAAAATAGTATATCTGCCTTATTTTTCAGAATTTTTAATCTTTATTTTAAATATGCCGAATATTTCTGTTTCAGAAAAGCGGTGACAATCAACAATCTGGGGGCAAAAAAAACCCCAATATGGCAACACTGATTTAGAACTCTGCTGTTAAGATATACAGGGGTTGTACGCTTCAGGGAATTTTGTAGGAGAGATATTAATATATATATTTTTTTTAATAGAAAAATAAATCTAGATTAAACGCGCGAAATTTCGCTTTATTTAAGAAGAGATATCAATATATATATATTTTTTTAATAGAAAAATAAATCTAGATTAAACGCGCGAAATTTCGCTTTATTTAAGAAGAGATTTTCTATAAAAAAAAAATACTGATATCGAAGAATTTCCTGGCCTTGAAATTTCAGGACAAGTGCGACCACTGGATATATTAAAATCTTTAGTTTAAAGAAGGAGTTAAAATTTAGAAAATACGAATTGGTTTTAGATATTCATTGTTAAATTTTCGAAAAATCTCTCTACATAATAATTTATATGCCAGTCAGTTGCTCAGAAGTATTTTATACAATTGCATGAAGACAATATTATCAGAAAATAGACTAAATTTGAATACAATACACCATATACTGAAGCATATACCCCATTCTTGTTCCGATATTTCACATTGCAATGCTATACAACTTTTTTTTCAATATTGTAATAGGTAACCCTAAAACTACCGTAAATTGTACTTAAGTTTTATAAAAATATGCTGCAACACAATTTGTATTTAAAACTATTTAACATACTTATTTAACTCATTGTTGTACGTTTCATACGTTTAGTTAATTTAAAAGAATTCTGATTTGAAAAAATATTTTGAATGTACTTGTCGGGTTCATTGAACAGCAGCTTTCTCAAATATCTAAGGCTGTGGCGCATCACCGCCCCCTGAGTACTAGGTAAGAGCAAAGCGATATAAGTAAGCCTACAAACTTAATAGTGGAATCGGGCGTAGATTTACACAGTTGCGCCATCTTGCGGACGGGGTGATAATCCGCATACGCGGGCTTTTCGAGGCTAACGAGAAAGACAGGCTACCGCGGTGAGTCCAATTCCTCTTTTTTTACAGACCGCTGGAGTCACGTGATGCTCTTTTCGTGCACCTTCATTGGTGCATTCGAGCATCACGTGACTCCAGCGGTCTGTAAAAAAAGAAAAATCGGATTCACCGCGATAGCCTGTCTTTTCCGTTAGCCTCGCGGGCTTTTAGTGTGACGTCATATATGACAGGTGACAGGATATCTACCATCTGCGTATATTTTCTACATCTTTAGTCGCTCATGGAACTGCATTCTGTTTACCACATTTATTGCAAAATAACGGCGTAGCGAAAGGGGCGCCCAGACGCACATTGACACCACAAAGTTGTCTTCGCCTTGTCATAGACATTTCTGCTATTAATCAAGGTGAGAAAAACTTTACAATTTTAGTGTTTTGAAGTAAGAAAACAGTTAGGCATCTTCCTGTAGTTTAACCCCGTGCGCTACGTGGTGTGCGACCTTGATCGATGCGACCTCGCCTTTAATCTTGCAGTTACCTCTCTCATTTAAGATAGGACGATTACTTATATCGCTTTGGGTCAGAGCGCTGAACAAAAATGGCGGCTGCCGAAGGAGGATTTTTTTTCGAATGTACGGTCCCTTAAATGTAGACACTAGTATTTTATAAAAGATTTCTCTGATTTGTTTAATCTCAGAACAATAAAGGAGAAAAATCTTTAAAAAATTATTGATACGAATATTTAACACTAGAACGCCCGGAAGGAGTCGATTCGACTCCGACCATGCGATTAAATGACAACTGGAACCAGAAATTTTTTCATAAAACAAGTGAAATTTAAACCACGCTGCTATACTTTAAATAAATGAATTAAAAAATTTTGAATAAAAATTCTGGTGTAAAGTATCTTTTATGATACTTGAGCAAAACTTCCGGGCGTTCTAGTGTTAAGAGACTGTACACACGCTGTAAAAATTCCGCCTTCGTCAGTTGCTATTTTTGTGTCAGCGCTCAGGCGGAATTTTCAGGGGGCAGTGGGCGCATGTTTTCTGACGTAACGATAGCAGTACTGAAGAGACGGGGAAAGACAGCGGCAACCTTAAGAACTTTTTCTCTAAAAAAATAGTGGTGTGCAAAAAGCTGGAGAATTGGAAACACTGGAAAAGGAATGCTCTTCTACTGTGACGTCACCACCTCCAGCGGCATAGCCTTTCTGAAGATAGCCGTGATGAGTCCCGCCTGCTAGGCAGACGGTTAAGAAAGGTACATCAAATATTTTTACAGCATTGCAAAATGTGGTTAATGTGGTAATTGTTCTAATTAAATAAAACAACATTTTCTGTATTAAAATACTGGTATCCAAAAAGCCGGAGACTTTGCAGCTCCGAGACAGTTGGGTATCACCCACCGCGCCGGCGTGCACGTGTTAATGATGTATCTCAACAGTTTGATAATATATCAGCGGTCAACAACATCTACAGATATTCAAAGCTGCCACGGGCGACTATTTTTTTATTCTGTTTGCACCACTATCTTAAAAAAATAGATTTTGTAGTATATTTCTCTTGCAAATGTTGTCAAAGCGTATGTAAGACATTTTTGTTTTGAAAAAGTGGTGCGAAATAGAATTAAAAAATAGTCGCCTGTGGCAGCCCTGATATTGTAACACTGCAGTCACGAAAACCTTTATAAAAAATTTGTGTTTATGACCTCTATTTAGCACTAAGGGTATTAATTATCAAATAAATTTTAAACAAAATCTTAGAATGTTAGTCATGTATTTATATTAATATGGAAGAAAGAACATTTATTGTTGGCACAGTAATTGTTTTGGTCTTGCAACTGTAAAAGAGACGATAAGTCAACCAACCGATTTATGTGAGGAGGAACAAACCAATGATGTAAAACATAACATACATAAGTGCACATTAACCCCGTAATTCTCGCTCCCGTCAATAGGACGGGGTGAGGTGTCGTTGGTTGTTTCTCGCGCTCGTGATATTGCCGGGCTGAAGATTTAAAACCGCAAAATACTTCTGAAGCCAGAAAAATTTAACTGAAGTTTTTGAAAATTTGTGCTACATTCTCCCCCTATATCTCCCCCCCCATGTCCATTGATTGGAATAAATTTACCAACCATCTTGCTAGCCAAGATATTATTTTTCGTGATATTAATACTACTTCTAATATTGCTGCTGCAGTGGAATTTCTTAACTCTAAAATTTTAAATGCTCAAAATTTTGCTACTTTCAAAAACAATAACTCTTTTATTCCTCCTCGTTATATCTACAATCTTATTAAAAACGTAACCAGCTCTGGCGGCAATTTCAAAATTCTAGCGATGTCTCCTTTAAACCCCTAATTAACAGGACTAACAATAGATTTAAAAATTGTATTTACAAAGAAAAACAAAAAAATTGGAATAATTTCCTCAAAAATCTTGCTAGCTATGATAATTCCCTCTGGCTTATCAAACGTAAACTTAATAAAAACTACTCCCCCCCCCCCTTACGGACAATAATGTTACTGCCTATACTGATTAGGATAAAGCAAATCTACTTTCCAACTTCTACGCATTGCAATTTTCTCCTAACACAACCCTCGCTAGCCCCCATCTTGATGAGGTTAGTGAAACAGTTAGCAGTTTCCTAGCCATCCCCCCTGATGATCGCCCCATAACCTCCCTAAAGTATAAAATTTGAACTGGTTCTAACTTTTATTTCTTTTTCACATTTTAAATCTTTCTTATAGTAGTTCTTGCAACTACAGCTATACCTGTATTTAAATATAACTTTAACTTCCTTTTCAAGTTCTTTAACTTAACTTTTACTTTTTTTATCTATATAATTAAAGCACTTATGTTAGTACCTGTCTAATAATTTTTCATTTTATAATGCAGTTTTAAAAAACTGTACCTCTATCTTTTTCCCAAACGCTCATTAATTTGTAAGACATGATATATACAGCTTGGGTGTTAAGTTGCCTGACAACTAGAAAATCCCTCAACGCAACTCCACTGTTCAGCTATATTCTCCCAGTTTTGTCTGGAGGATGTATATTAGAGTAAATTACGGATTCTGATGAATCAAGCATTTCTGAAGATAATTTTATATTGATTGATATTCAACATTTTATGTATATATATTATTTTAAATATTATTTGTAAACATTTGTAAAGTTTTAAAACTTTTAAAAATAAGTATTTTATTCGTATTCATTTGTATGGTGCAAAGCAAACATTAAGTCGCAAAATTCCTGCATGATGACTTTTCGGTAAACGTGAATTTGTTCCATAACATATGTGTTTTCGTTTCGAACTTACAACTAATTGCATATTTTACTTAGGAATCTTATAATTACTGAATTTCTGCAATAAAAAATTAGGTATTTTTTATGGTAGTTGTACTTTTTTTGATCCGTCCGTTCGTCTGTCTGTCTGTCCGTCTGTATACAACAGCTCAAAAACTATCCAACTGAATGTTTTGAAATTTATAATATATAATTGTTGCAGATTTTTGTCGAGTCATTTCAAATTTTATGAAAATCTAATGTGTAGTTCAATTACAGGGGCAGTCAATAGTATTCCGTTACGTTACGGCCAATGGGAAAAAATAGTTTCAAGTGCATTTTATGATTTTACACCTTTTCGAACACAATGAAGTTGATATGCATTTATGAAGTGCATTAAATTGCACATTCTGTATAATATAAGATGCAAAGAATATTTATTGTTTATTCACAGAGCCCCACAAAATAATTCCGTTACATAATGGTACACAGGGAAACATTATATGCAGAGTATTTTAACCCTCTCGCTGCGTAATTGTTTTATCAAAATATCTTCAAAAATTGTGTATTTAAAAATTTTTATACTTTTGTCACTGGTTTTTCAAAACAAAAATTTTTGTCTAATTTAGTCGGGAGAATGTTCCGATAAAATAAGGCAAAATTTACAATAAAAAATAACTGGTGGGAATAATCAAGGAGGATTAATTAGACGGAAAAATGCATCCCCCAGGAAATCTCGGGTTCCGCAGCGAGATGATTAACGTGTTAAACTATTTCACATGTAATGAAATTGACATACGTTAATGAGGTTTATTACAAGTTTGTTCCTGTATAATAGAAAGTGCATAGCATTTACAGGAACACGCAAAAGATTTCGGATACTATACTGAATATTAGCGGATACTATATTCGGATATAATATATTCGGATACTATACTAAATATTATATATAGTACTGTATATTAGCGATGATTGCTGGTGCGTGAAAGCGCATTTTTAGCTAATATGAGTTTTTAGGTTTAACTAAATTTTTCCTTATTACGCAGAGTGAATAAGTGCTGTAGATTATATACAGGGCTACACAAAAGAGTTCGTAAGCGTTACTGAGTATGAATGAAAATAACATAAAAGCGATTTTTAAATAAGTTATGTATTTTGACGCCGAACTGCATTTAGAATACTAAGATATGTTTGTAGAATATAGATAAAATGATAGACAGGGTCACGTAAATAATTTAACACGTGACCATCTATGGATGATAATCTCTTGAAGTGTGATTGCAGCAGTTTTAAGCGTATTTTATTCTTAATTAAATTTTAGCTAAATAGTGCCACCTATATAAAGATAGTGGGTAAAATACAGGGCTCTATAAAAGTATTCAAGTATGGTCCCGTCCATTGGTATAAATTACGGAACATAAAGTTTCAACTTATTATACGTTTTTAACACTTTCCAACATAGATAAAAAGTGTTTACGAATTCGGTTTGCTTGGCCATCTGCCTGTCTCTCTGTCCGAACTCTAACTTGCGTTAATATAGTTGGAATGCTCTGTAATTGATATATGTTGCTGAGATTTACTGTTCCATGGTGGATATTGAAAATAAAGTATGAAGCATTGATAGTTTATTTACAAAGACACTCAGAAGAATTGCATTACATTACCGTCTACGGGGAAATGTAATTATATAAATATGTAGAATTTATAATCCTCGTCTGGCCCGTCCGTCTGTCTTTCCGCATATAACAGCACAAAAATACTCAACCGAATGGCTTGAAATTTAATATATGTATAATCGTTGCAGAATTTTGTCGAGTCATTCAAATCAAAGCAAAACTTAGTTTTTATACTCCTCAGTTTTTCTGCTCTAAATAAATTCCTTAAATAATATATATATATATAAACTTTTAAAATAATTTAATTTTACCGATTTTGTTCGACAACTGTGGTATCTCTAGTATGTATTTTATCTCCACTTTACAATATTTTTTGGAAAAATATTGTTTTGTTATAATTTAGCACAAATTCTTTTTCTTTACCACGAGATATAACAGCCACTTTTGGAAAACAAGAATGTTCTTACAAAGCATTTATTTTAATGAAAATGCCAGGAATATATATTTTTAAGCAATGCATTTCAGGTGTCAGAAAAATGTCAGGTTTGTCTCACAGTTTTAGAAGCAGCTCATTTTTCATTTTTAAAGGATTTTTTAAATTGAATTTATATACGTCAGAATAAACATTCTAGGTAATTTTTTATTTGATATCAGCATAGAATCATTGGCTAGACTCCTAGTATAATCGCTCGAAGAAAAAACCTCCTCATTTGTACCTTCAAAGTATGACTAGCAGCAATCGATTCGTAATAACTTCTACTAATTAACCCCTTCGGGACGGGAGCCTTTTACGTAATTCTTAATCTTTTGTCACTGTTTTTTAAAAACAGAAATTTGTGTCTTGTTGAATCGAGAAAATGCGCTGATTTAACAAGGCAAATTTTATAGTAAAATTTTACTGGTGAGGAAAAACAAGGATTCTGAGCGTATAATGCTCGTCCCCAAGGGGTTAAGGGGAGAGTTTACCTTTTCTAAAATTTTGTTTATTTTAAAAGATATGGTTCAAGTGGTGAACTCATTTTAATGTTCTACTAAAAGTACATTTTGTAAAAAAAAATAACTGCATATTTAATTAAAATTTTAAAAAAGTTTATAAAAATGTGAGCTTTTCAAAATCCCTAATATTTTTTAAAATATTTATACATATGCTCAATTTTTTTAACGATTTTCAAATGTGTATTACATAATACTGCACATGAATTTTTAGCTACATCTAAAATTACATTTAATATATATATTTTTGCTGGTACATATAGTGCAAAACGATGGAATCTAACACGTATTCATATACTTTCATTTTTTTTAAATAACAAAAATCCTGAAGATTAAACACTTGCGCAGATTTATCACATATCTAATAAAGAACATGTACAAAAAAGTTTAAATTTCTATGTCAAATAGAAATAAAAATAGCCTTAGCATTATTAAAACATGAAAGTGAAGGAATTATGAACATTGAGAAAAAACGATTTAAAGTTTTAATTTGTATACATAATTGCGCTGCAAAATTTACAATATCTCGCGATAGATTTACCGTATGGTAAAAAAAAGGTGTAAAAATATTCACAATTCAACAGACTAGCCTTTCATTTAATATTTTTAAAAAATCGATTTTTTCACCTTTAAAACCCTTTATGACATACTTAAAATTCGATTATGGTGTCATCTGTATGTTGAAATTTCAGCAACCGTTAAATTTACGATACTAAAACATAATTGTAATATAAGATTTCAATTCTTCGGTAAATTTTATCTTTGAGCGTCAAATGGAAAGTCTTTCGATCATGTAGTTTAGAAATAGTGTAGGATAAAAATTTAGTAACTCTTAACATTAAATTAAGTTTTAATCGTTGCAAATCAGGTTGCAATGCGTTTTTAAGTATAATTGAAAAACTAATTAACGAAATGAGCAACGATTTTGTATTTGTATTTTTCAAGCATCTAGATATCGATTTATGTTTAAAAAAATTCTAAGACTCCTTTATAAAGTTCAGAAAAGTCTCTGACTACTGCCGGAGCAAACCTCCACGAGTGTGCTTGGAATAGAACATTTCGCCTAGTTTCACCCTTTTCGAAGCAATTGTCCCACGTCGGGACCACCTAATTCAAATTACAAACTTACAACCGGCACCAAGAATATTTTAATAAAATTTTGGTTTTACAACGAAAGTTTAAAGTAACAAATTTTTAATTTCTGAAAAAGTCGTTTGCAAATTCGGGTGTCAGTCAATCATTTCATCATTTTACGAAGAGAATTGTTGTGTACCGGAAAGGGTTAAACGCGCAGCTGCCAATTCTTACGCTTTGCTTACCAGAACCATTTAATAGATAGTTTTACCTTATTTAATCGACAGATTACAGCGATTAAAAAAGATAAAATTTACTATTAAATTTTTGTGGTACACAAAAGCGTATGATGTTGGCAGCTAGGTCTAAACGGCTTATTCATGCAAAATTTCTTTTACAAATATCATAAAATTTCTTCGTTTTTATAGGCGGAAGTTACCCCGCGGTATTATAATCTTCGACACTGATAGAAGGTTGTTTAGGTTATCACAATATGGCGGAAACACAAGATCTGAACACAGCCGAAGTAAATTTCCAACAGTAAAAAAGAATGTATGTTTTAGGCCATAATTAGGACCTGTATTAGTAAGGCGTTTAAATAAGGGGGAAAAATCTGTACATATTTACATTTGGATGTTTGCCCCGGCGGCAATGAACCAGTGCGAATCCGGTTACAGTTGAAGTTTTACCATTTTGAGGATATGTCAATTCTTTATTCGTAGTTTCGTAGTATAGATCTTGAAACGTCTAATATAATTAATTTTATTGTTGTTTAATGTATTGTTTTATAGTTTTGTTAAATGTCTGATTTTAAATGTCTTTTGTTAGTATTATAATTTAGATTCAGGCGCAATATGTTACGTTGTTTGAAATTAATAAACTCTCTTTAAAAAAAAAAGAAAAAAAAACATAGGAAGGTCAAAATACTCGAACTACGTATATGTAAGTTTTTAGTCTTTAATTTCTACTTTACGTTTTATATATTTATAGTTTATTTCTGCTTTAAGTATGCTTTTTGGAGAGTGATATGCTCATTATTGTATACCTATAAATAATTAATCTTTATTGTCGTTTAAAAGAGATTTGTTTTATATTTTGCATTTCTTATAGAAGATTTTTCGCAACGAAAGAAAAGCTATTCCACAGAACACGCCAGGTATGCAAAAGATCGTGTACAAATTTTAAAACATGATAGAACACACTACAATAAAAATTTTTTATATAGGATACGAGGGTCAAAATCCAGCTATTCAAAAAAACATAGACGGATTCACCCCAAGCCAAACCCATATGTTTGTACATAACTTTAACAATGTTAAAGATATTGTAACAATATTTTCAACAAACATTTCTTTTTGTGAAAAGCGATAACGTCCTGAAAATTTCAGAAAATGGAAACGATCCGAGTACAAAAAAACACAGGTCTCGACGCTCGGCAATTCCAAATATGGCTAACATTTCAAGTGATATTATTAAGAGAATTACAGTACAGTTCCGTAAAATCGTCACAAGTCACACAAAGTAAAGTTATTCTATTGAATATTTTGATAAATTAACTTCTTACTTTTAGAGTTACGACTAGAAATAAGTACTTAGCTTGGAGTGAGACACCCCGTCTAAAAGACTTCTTAAATTTTGCCCACAAATTCTAGAACGTACTGTATTAAAGCCTAGATCAGGAGTGGCCAACTGTGGCACGCCCAACACCGCTAAAATTTTATAGTAATCATTGCCTTATCTAATCATCGAATCTCTGCGATTCAACAAGTCGACTTTTTCTGTAACATTTTAGTGGTATACGGCGTGCGGTTGGCCATCCCTGGCCTAGATCAAACAGTTCAATTCGTATAATAGTTTCAACCTCAAACAAATTTAAATGAAGGAAAGTGATGAAAAGGGTATTTTTTCTAATATATAAAATCCTCCTTTACTAATATAGTATTTCAAATTTATCAATCTTATATATAACTTTTAAATTAATAATTAAAGTAAATATATATTTAATTTTGAAGAGTATTTATAAAATGCACATTACACATTATATTTGTAACTGTATTATAACTGCATCTAAGTAGAAGGAAATAAAAATATTTGAAGGTAACGTTATACAGATTGTCCACTCTCAACTGTGTCCAATGGCTAATTCCTAAACCATTAGCCATAGGAATATACTTCCAATAACAAAAATGTTTTAAGGGGGTCCGGGACACATTTTCAAATAATTTTTATTTATTGAGTTAAAATTCTGAGTTCTTTTGTGACGGTTAACCATATCATTTGTAAACGAAATCAAATGATAAAACTTCTCATATATTATTTTTTAATTTAAAATTAAAAATTTATTAAAAAAGTGGGGTAATTTTAAATCGTTATAACTCGAAATATTATTAGTAAAATTTAATTGTTTTTCCATTTAAATAAACAGAAATATATTAGCTTTAATTTGGATTCAGCATTAAAAAAATATTAATTAAAAAAATTAAAATATTTAAGGAAAAATTTTCAAAAAAAGGGTGCAACATTTTATAAAAAAAAAATCGTATTTTCAAAAGTAGATATTTTTTTCAAATATGCTGAATCAAAATTAAAGAAAAACAGTTGAAAAAGACATGTTCCCAGTCTCAAGCTTTTATCTTTAACGATTCTTGAGTTATAACGATTTAAATACGGGAAATGGTGAAAAAACCCATCATGAAGAAAAACGCATTTTCATAAGAAGTTGTTTCCACTACAACCATTGCTTGAAAGCTCGATTTTGAAAACAAAGTTAAACGAAAAAATTGATATTCCCTATTCCAATTAAGATGGAAACATGATTTAAACGTCATTTTAAGCAAAAAAAAAAAAAAAAAAACAAACAAAAAAAAAAAAAAAAAAAAAAAAAAAAATCAGAAGTTTTTAATGCAATAAAAGTTTTTTTTCGAAAATTTGAAGATTTTTGTGTCCCGGACCCCCACCCCCCCACCCCCTTAAATGAGGTAAAGAAGTATTTTATAAGCGATTTGTGTCAATAAAAACACTTCTTAAAAAACTACGAAATTGAAATTTGTATACGATCCCCATAAGTTATAATTTAGTAAAAATATCTTGTTACATAAGACAATAAAAGTCCCATTCCCCTACCATTAATATGACAGCGTAATATCTGCCTAAAGATGAAGCATCTTTTTTGTTGTGAAATAGGGGTCGTTCAAAAATTTACTAGGAATATAAATAATTGTCAGAGGTAAAAAATAATAGCTAACACTAAAATTAAAATTACAATATAAATTTGAAATTTGTTTCCATTCTGGAATATTAAGGGGGTAGGATACCTTTAATCCATCAAAATTTTCTATTTTTTTTAAATAGATATTTTGATTCCATAACCATTTCTGAACAATATGCAAAAAACCGCATTAAAAAATTCCCATTAGTTTACTAATTATGGCAGTTTTATTCTGACTATATATTAAGACTACATAGGATAATTAAACTTTGCGTTGCGTTTATTCAAAACGATGAATTTTGATACTTCGCGCAGTGTTACTAAAAATCTACGCATGGCAATCAAAAGAAATTTTTACCACATATTCATTTCTGTATTATCTACAACTTAAAACCAGAAAAATGTAAAATTTTATTTTTTTTTCTGTTTTTATACTTTGAATATATTTTTCAAAAAGTGAAAATTTTTAATTTTTTGTTATTTTTTTTAATTTAGTCAATATTTTTTACAAATATTCTGGTTTTAGTCTAAAGGTAACTCTATTATGTATCTATTTTCCCCAAAATTTCTTTTTTATATGCATATTTTCAGATTTTATCATGCGCGCAAGACTTTTTTCTCTTATTACCATATATTTTTAAACTTATCATTTCAATATTTATTTATGAATTTACAAGTATATATATATATGTTTAAATATAAATTTAAATATGAGCTTTATATTTAAATGAAGTTTGATTTTTATTTTTCACTTATTACACAAGTTTTGAAGCTTGGAACATAGTGATATTTTTTACTCTTTCGACTTCTTCAAAGGTATCCTACCCCCTTAAAGAAAAATATGCAATTTGTAATAAAAATATTTCTTAAAAAATAATGAAATGATGAAAATCAACAGTCGCTATTCTTTACAAAATTATACATATTTGAAAATGCTATTAGGTTATCTAATCTAAAACTTAATTAATAAAAATTAAATTATTTTAAAACTGGTATTTTAAAAGTCTGTTTTTTCATTACAATTACTCTAATATGTTTTAACAGTATAACAATGTAAACGTTTAACTGAATATGATTGTATCTCCCACTACCATTTTTGAGGCAATGCAGGACTAAATGTAAAAGCATTTCTTATTTTTAACTAATCCCAGAAATTTTATATAAGTAAGTTGTATATAAAATTTTTCGACAATTTGTAACACAGTACAAATCTTGAGAACGATGTTTGTTATAAGCAGTTGTTCTACATCAGAGGTGGCCAACTGTGGCACGCGCCGCACCACTAGAATTTTACAGTAATCATTGCCTTATCTAATCGTCGAATCTCTGCGATTCAAGAAGTCGACTTTTTCTGTAAAATTTTAGTGGTATCCGGCGTGCCACTGTTGGCCGCCCCTGTTCTACATGATGATTGCATAAAGCTGCTAAATATTGGTTGTAAATTTTAAGTTTCACGTACGTCCATGTATCTTTGCAGAGTAATTTTATATTTAAGATCTAAAATAAGAGCATAACTGAATTGAAAGGGAATTTTTGTAAACAAATAGCCCTTTTATTACAACAACCGGATAACATAACCGTCACGCAAATGCTTTTAATAGTTTTTGAAATTTTACTTATAACTGTTAACGAAAACTAAAATTTTATCTGACACGGTTGACACTTTGAGGGGCAAAGTGCTTCTGTTTCTAAAATGTTGAAATGACTGGTTCACACCAGGATGTAGAAACAAATTTATTTGAAAATATGTAAAAGCGCTTCTTAACCCCTTAATTCTCGCCCCCGTCATATTCACGGGTTGCATCTTTTACTCAGATTATTTGATTCCCGCCAGTTTTATAAAATAGTAAAATTGGCTATATTTTAGTATCGTTTCACCTGTCATTAAATAAGGTGAATATTTCTTTTTCATAAATGTGGTGCCAATAAGCAATTTGAATTTTTAAATCGTAATTTAATTCGAGCGTTAAGGTGTTAACAATCTGTATAACTTAAAAGTTTTATTTCAAAATTCTGGTGTCAGTGTGACAATTAGGGATTAAAATTAAGTGGGATATATTACATCCCACCGCTCTTCAAGGGGTTAAAAATAAACCTACCTTACTACGCTGGAAAGTACCTAAATATTTTATCACATGCTATTAGACTATCATGATAAATTAAAAAATTAACGATTTTGATTTTATAATTAAAATTATCTCCGACAATAATATACAATTATTGCAATGATTTTTTTTTTATTAAACACATAATACTATAATAAAAAATACCAATTGAACACATAATTAAGTAAGCATAAGTAATAGGAGCCGGTAGCAAAGACAATCAACTCATCCAGTTCACAGATGAAATTCTAGGGTTAGATAAATCTTGATTCGCATATTAAAACGCAATCGATCTGCCAAGTCATATATTGGCGGAAAACACCGGAAAACCCGATTTTAGCGGCTGACTCGTAGGTTTAGCACTGTTTTTTCCTGCACCAAAAGGTATGAAAACATGGAGGACTAGCAGCAGGAAAACACAATGGTAAACCTACGAGTCAGCCGCTAAAATCGGATTTTCCGGTGTTTTCCACCAAGATATGACTTATCAGACCGATTGCGTTTTAATATGCAAATCAAGATTTAACTAATCCTAGAATTTCATCCGTGAATTCGATGAGGGAATTATCTGTGCCGCCGGCTCCCGGTCTATAAGCAAGTGTTTTGAATAAAGTCATTATCCCTTAAGGGGTCTTGTACCTTTTAAACGCGTCGAAAATTAACGAAAATCTTCAAAGTTTGAATTAGTCTATCTTCAAAACCTTTTCATGAATAAACATGAAATTTTGGATATTGATTAAACAGATTGTGCTTTGTAATATACTACCAACAGAAATTTATGAACCCTTTACAGAATTTGTATATTGTTGAAATCAAAATAGCTCTTTTTTTTACCTCATAAGTCATTGCGCGCATGATATCCTGAGAAAGTATGTATGGATTGTCATGAAATTTTGTAAATATACTAAACAAATATGTGTGTTTAAAATGATCTACTTTTAAGTATTTACAATGGTAATATTTTTAGTTATGACTATTTTTATTCATTAAAAATACAAAATTTTTATTTTTTTTTACGAAAATATTTTTTTTATATAGTTAATGAAATTATTTTAGCCTAAGAGTAGATCATCTTAAACACACATATATGTTTAGTATCTTTACCAAATTTCATGCCAATCCATACATACTTTCTCAAGATATCATGCGCGCAATGACTTATGGGGTAAAAAAAGTTCTATTTTGATTTCAACAATACACAAATTTTATAAAGGGTTAATAAATTTTTAATGGTAGCATATTACAAAGCACAATCTATTTAATCAATATCCAAAATTTCATGTTTATACATAGAAAGGCTTTGAAGATAGACTAATTCAAAGTTTGATGTTTTTCGTTAATGTTTGACGCGTTTAAAAGGTACAAGACCCCTTAATTTTCGCTCCCGTCATATTCTCGGGCTGTGCCTTTTACTCAAATTGTTTGATTCCCACCAGTTTTATAAATTAGTGAAATCGGCTGTATTTTAGTATCGTTTTTACTGTCATTAAATAAGGTGAATATTTCTTTTTCTTAAAAGTGGTGGCAGTAAGCAATTTGAATTTTTAAACCGTAATTTAATTCGAGCGTTAAGGGGTTAAAGCGTACAGAATATATCTGAGGACGTTAGTTTCAAAACTAGCCTTATCTAGAAAGTAAAATTTTGGGAAATGGCGAAAACCTCTGACTGCGTCCATTGGTTTTCATTGTAAATCAATATTTCACAATGCCAGAAATACATGATAAAACTAGTTTTTTTGCAGATTGGGTTTTTTCGATGCAGGTTCACCAATAGTTTTGAGAGATATTACGAAATGTAATCTTCAAATGAAGGCTATAAAATAAATTAAACTCAGTAAATTATTTTTAATCTATAAACATGATTCATAAAAGCAATTATGAAAAGAACTTTCAAAACAAGGAAGTTTACGCTTCTAAAAAAATAATACTAATTCTAAATACTTTATAAAAACATTTCATCGCATATCCAAGGAATTCAGATATTTGTACAACGAATAAACCAACTGTTTTAATGACTATAAATATAAATAATGTAATATTAAGATTAATGATACTAATATCTTGTTTTTGTCTTCAATAATGTATAATATATGTTTTTTTTTTTTTTTACATTTACTTGTATTCCAGACTCTCAAAAGGAGATATGCGGCGATTTTTATGCTGCAATTGTAGCTAATTAAATTCTGTTTCTTTCTTTAAAAGATCAAAACTACATTTTTTTTACAAGTCACAAAAGTAATCACGCGTGGTCAAAAACAACACTGAATATTATAGCATTAGCAGTGGATCAGAATCGGAAATGACTAGACTTTACATATCATATTACCCTGATGACGGATTCCAGATAAACCACGGATATAAAATATAAATGGAAGGTAAGCCAATTTTCTCTTACCTATGCTTTGCTTTTATAATTGAGATATGAATAAATAAGAAACTGTGAGGAACAATGAATTTCGCGTAAACACTTTGTCGGATAAGTTGAAATGAGTCTAACAAATAGAATAGACTGATAGAGAAAACTCGATTTTTTTTAAATTTTGGATAACGCGAGTTTTGAAACTCACGTCCTCATATATATATGTGTGTGTATGTGTGAGAGGGAGAGATTGACAAGCAACATCTCAACTCGGTGCGCACAAAAACATTCACGAGCCAAGATAATAGATGATTTCATCCTGTTAATGAGATCATGGACGTACTAATTGTATATTATAGGCTATACAGGGTTCGCAGCGTTACTAAAAAATTCACACTTTGCTACCAGTATTTTAAATTAATCCTTTCCGTGACACATTCGTTTACCAGTTCAACGGAATTCTACAATAAATATTATCGTTTTAAAATTGTGGTAGGAAAGTGCGAAAATTTAAGGAACGCTGCAAGCCCTGATTATATGAATGCTTTAGAAAACTCGTGATGTAATGCATCATAAATTAGTTGTTTAATATTTTTATGGATGAGATGTGAAGAATATAAACATCTGATTAAGGGGAATATTACGGTAAACTGATATATGAAGACATGACTTAAAATGTGTGTTAAAACAAGAAACAAATAAATTTGTATATCCAAAGGAATAATTGGGAAGCGTGCTCATAGTTGACAATAAAATAATTCAATTATATTATCATAGACAAAAATACAATTACCTACATATATAAATATATAATAAAGATGAAATCACAAATATATGAACAAATTGGTAAAATTCTAAAGATGAACAAGATATGAATATAGGGAGCCAGTATATAAAATATGAAACTATGAATAACTCACAGAATCATCAGAGAAGCTTGCAGGTTAATTCATACTGAAGATGCATTATTTCATCCAATTTTGTCGGCATTAAGCCTAAAATGACAGAATATACATGTGTTTCGAATAACCCTCTTTCTCACAAAACTTCTGTTGTAACGAACGAAGACATGAATCATCAGAAGTTGAAAAATCAGACCTTTTTTTCTTTTATTCCGTTCATTTACATTAATTTTCTAAGCATTGGTAGTTTAAAACACTACTTAAAAAATAATATAATCATTTACTTAACACTTTGTTGTTGGATCGATTTCGAGACACACACTATTACATACGTGTATTATTATTATTTTTATCGTATCACTTTTCAAAAATAATCTCTGCCGGACGTTTATAGTGAGAGGTTTTCATCAGAAATCTGACGCTAAAAAAATGTAGTACGCAATTTGGGGTACGAGTATGATTAAATAAAAAAATAATCGACATGCCTACCTATTCCTTAACTCTTACCGGCGCGGAGTAAACCTGTTTATAAACTGATGAAATAATGGACTGACACTGCAATTTATAAATGAATTTATTAGAAAATGCGAACTTGCTTATTTCATATACATTATAATAGGAAAATTTTAGTTAAATATTTTTGGTGCCGATTGTCAGTTTTGAAATTAAAATTAGGTGTCCTTTTTTAAAGACACCGCGCCGGAAAGGGTTAATCGAAGGATTAAAATTATAGGATTATAGGATTCACTATATTAACCCTTCCATACAGTGTTTATTTTTCTATTGCAGCATAACATAGCTGCCAACTTATATTCTGTTTTCTTATCACTATTATAATAGCATTTTCGCTTTATTTAACCAGAGAGAACGCGCGCATACTCCGGATATAAATTTCCACTTTGCCACCTATAAAAACAAATAATAATCGTCATCTTATTTAGTCGGAGACAATTTTTACAATTTCTGCGATAAAATAAATTGAAGATTACCTTAAAAAAAATAGTGGTGACAATTGTAAAAACCATACGCACTCTGGATCTATCAGGCTCGGCGCGAGTCCTCACGGGTTAACATCGAATTTTTGAGAACACAGTCAACATATACGCTTTTTTCTTACCATTTAAATGTAAGAGTAAAATTTTCCTAATTTAATCGACGAACTCTGCGATTCAATAATTCAAAAATTTCTTTAAAATTTTAGGCGTAATAAGAAAACGTAAAAGTTGGCAGCTATGCTAGTGTCTGCAGATTAAGAAATACCATAAGTAATCAGATTCATTAGGAGATTAAATTTAATGTTCAGTTTTAACAGCAATTTATTGAAGGGATCATCCAATGTCATTATAAACAAGGATTTGCTCTCTTTGGAAGTCAAAAAGCATTTTCCTCCTTCTCGCCTTCAATTTTTTGCGATCTAAACGAATTCGTTCAGAATGTCTTTTTAATGCTTTTCTAATTGATATGTGAAAATATCAACCAACCATGAGACTTAGTTTCAAAATAATTACAACGTTTGTATCATTTTGCTCCCACCTAAATTTGCACAAAACACACATTTTAAAATATTGGGACGATCGGAAAGTCGTGTCGTGTTGCGAAAATCAATTCGTACCGGAAAGTTTTGCCCGGTAATTATTAGGCTTTAGATATCGGAATCTACGTCTAATAATTAAATGATAGGATTTTCCGGTGTGAATTGATTTTCCCAACACGACACGACTTTCCGATCGACCAAATTGTTTTAAAATATATATACAAATTTCATAAACTATTGCTTTAATATTAATAGGAATATCATGTATTTAATTTTAAAAGGAAGATTTGCACAATTGCATAGCAAACGCAAGCTGAAACTACTTTTTTTTGTGTGTGCAACTTTTATCATTCAGCACTACGTTGTAGTGGTTTGTTGCAAATACGTGGTGATATGAATTACAATTTATTTTACAGTGATATAATCACAAATGTGACATAATCAATATATGAAAAAAAAACAGGGCTTGTACGCTTTGAAATTTTCGTATGACTATTTTCAAACGAAATTTTGCCATTTTTAATCGAAAAATGTTGTTATTAAAGAAAGCAAATGTTACTTTTCAAACGTAGCTATATGAACTCTGAAAACATATGTTGGCAGGAAATTGTACCAAGCGAATTAAAAAGGTTAAAAACAATGTTTTTGCGGAAAAAAAGATCCACGATCCATGAATTTGAATTATCATTTTAACATTAAACTATAATATTTCATTTGATTTATAAGATATTCTTTTTACTTTTCAACCCAATCTCGCCCGTCGTCCTAATCGTTCGGAGTTTTCGTGGTTTTCTTCGAGCCATGGATTTCCATCCGTAAATACGGGTTAGGTTCCTTTAGAAAGACCCCCACGAAGGGCACTCCCCCTCGGACCTATATCCCTAGCCTAGATAATCGCCCGTCAAAAAACCAACCAACCAACCAACCAATCTTTTACTTTTCAAACAATAATTCAACTGCACAGCTGCGGAGAATGAAAGTAATTTTTGTTCTATTTATGTCTGAAATTTTCAAAAAAAAAAAAAAAAAATGTTGTTCTGACAAAATCAACAATGTGTGAAACGAGTTTAATTTTTTAGCTGTCAGATATTATAGGATAGTTTTGGTATAGGACGTTTAATTTTTTAGGCTAAACTATGTTTAATTTATAATGTTTTGGTTCCAATCAACATTCGCATGTTCCAGAAATTCATACTTTTCCCTTATACACTTGGAACAAAATCAGACAATAACATAAATTCTAGAAGTTTGCTGTAACTCAAAATGAAATTAGATTTACCTTCTAAAATAAATAATATTTGTAATTTCGTTTACGCAATTCTTTAAACGATAAAGTGACATAATATCATATTTATATTATTGTAAGTTTGGCAAATAATTGATATAATATTAATACGAGAATAATTTATATTACGTTAGCCATCTGGTATGGTTTTAACATCTTTCCCTATTCCATTTTATGATACGAGTTAAATGACATTCATTTACAGTGAGCGTATTGAATAATTCTACCATGCACCAATAACCTGTCTTGAACAGATAGTAACGCATTAATTATTATCAGCCTTATCTCGATCTATTAACCACTGAACTACTGGACATATCTCTTGACTTGGTTTAGAGCACACATAAACTAACGGCAGTAGAAAATGATGCATGGTATCAAATCTCTTAAATATAGAACCATCGATTATCAGTTGTAATTCATTTACACTTGAAAATGAATGAAATTCGCTAAAGTTATTCAATTACAACGTTAATATCTTCATAATATATATATTACTTAGATGTACAGGGTGTCCATCTTTATCGTTAAGCAACAGCTAATTCCTATAACAACAGTTCTGACTGTAAAAATGTTTCAAGTGCTGTCTGTTATAATGTGAAAATCTTTTTCACGTCAGAATTTATATATATATATTTAAATTACGAAATTGAAAATTTTCATACGGTTCTCGAGTTTTGTAAGTTATGTTTCGAAAAACATTTTGAACGCTCTAACATGTAAAATAGGAATAATTTGTTTATTCTACACCGAAAACCTACTTATGATACTTTGAATCAGATTTGGGCGAATTTGTAATCTCAATTATCCTTTAATTGCATGTAGTTGGTTATAGTTACACACATTCAAACACAGAAACTTCGTCCAATAAATAGGAAGGGGGGGGGGGGGGTTCCGGCTACAGTGCTGCAAGAATTTTTTACGTTATGTAATTTTAACTAGAATTAATTACATACAATTAAATTGTAATTACATTGCAGGTAATTGCTATTACAAATTTCCCCAACTATGCTTTGAATGATATGAATTTTTCACGTTTACAGGCAGTAAATACGGAAAAAAGAATTTTTAGTGCCAGGAAACGTTAAAATTTCTAAAATTGAAAGCATCATATTTCAGTATGCTTGCTCATAAAATAATGGATATTTTTTATTTTTT
This sequence comes from Maratus speciosus, assembly GCA_963932465.1. Lineage (NCBI taxonomy): Eukaryota > Metazoa > Arthropoda > Arachnida > Araneae > Salticidae > Maratus > Maratus speciosus. The sequence continues at coordinate 57,259,707 of OZ010793.1, read as the reverse complement.
TACTTCTTAGAACTCGGAGAAAGTTTTTGTAAATGTAACTTACAGGACGCGGGTACGCGCGGGGATAAACTTTAGGTTTCAAAAATTTATAAAATATTAATATATATATATATTCTCATATAATGAAGAATAACATGCGAAACATTCGAGCACAAAATGCTTGAAACTAACGGTTTAACACCTTAATGGTTACATTAAATTGCGGTTTAAAATTTCAAATTGCTTATTTGCACCACTTTCTTGAAAAAGAAATATTCATCTTATTTAATGACAGGTAAAATGATACCAGAATAAAGCCAATTACATTATTTTAAAAACTAGTGGGAATCAAACAATCTGAATAAAAGACACAGTCCGTGAATATCACGGGAGAGAGAATTAAGGGGCTAAGAATTAACTATTTGTGAATTATTATAAGAGACATCCTGTATAACTACAGATATGAAATACTTATTATATGTAATATATACTATAACGTCCCTAATACATAGAATAGTATAACATACATAAAAATGGCAAATAAAGCTTTTATGCAAGACTATTAAACGGTAAAAAACAACGTTTAAATATGCACAAATAATTTACTACTTTTTGAGTATTATTGGAGCATATTTAAACGTTGATTTTTTTTTCTTTTTAATATAACATACATTTTGGAAAATACATACTAATTTAAAAAATAGACAAACTTTGTAGAGCAAATCACAAAAAAAAAAAAAAAAAAGTTTTGGTACAGGAAGCGAGACAGATCTGACAGTGTGAACATTTTTTAAATTAGAAATTCCAAAATCATACAGGAAAATCCCGAAAGAATGATTTTAACTTTATGTCATTACGAAATTTCACTCATTAAATAAAGCAAAATTTGCCATTCAGAAATTCCGACATGAATTCCGAATATCGGAATAAAAGGACAACACTTGCTAGGATATTAATCCATTTATTCAGTCAAAAAAATAGCGTCTCAAATGAATCAAAATTCAGATTTTCCGTTGTATAGAATATGTGAACGCGATATGAACACCGAATTTCAAAAGTAGTCTTAAACAATTCTAATTTATTAAACGTAAAAAAAAAATTCAATACAGCAATACACAACTTTCTACTAATGCCATTAATGAAAAGCAAAAAGTACTATTTGTTACAGTAGCATGTATCTGGTTCTGATGTGACATTCAGTAAACATAATCTATTTTTATGGCATTAATCCCCTTACTATCTATATTTACACTCCCACTACAATCGTTGAGAGTCCCGTACATGATTCGTAATTTTTTTCAATGATCATCAAGTATTCCAGGAATAAATATTTGACTAATTTATGCACAAACAATGCGCGATTAACACTTTAGCATGCGGTGTCCATAAAAAAACACATAATTTTAATTCCAAATCTGATAAATGGCACCAAGAATATTTAATTAAAATTTTATTTTTATAAAGTACGGGAATAAAGGCTCCCATTGCATTGTAAAACGATTTACTCTTACCCTGGAAGTAAAGTTGCCAAGCAACTAGGGAATCCATATACCAGCTCTATTGTTCCATTGTTCCTATTTTTAACTTTCTAATAAATTCGTTTCTAAGTTCCCGTGTCAGTCCGTCATGTTACATAGCTGCCAACTTGTACGGATTTTTCATACCAATAAAATTTAATAGAAATTTTTGACTTATTTAAGCGTTAAAATTTCTTGAAATTCCGTGATTCAATTAGCTAAAATTTACTATTAAATTTTTGTGGTAGGAAAACTCCGTGCAAGTTCGCAGCTATAATTTTATCATTTTACAAACAGATTTACTCCACGTCGGAAAGTGTTAACCCATTAACCGCCAAAACTATAAAATAGGAATTTTCAAATTTCTTCTTCTAAGTCGTTTTCCACCACAAATTCAGAAAGGTAACTTTTGCTTTATTAAAATATCGAAATTTCTGCTAATAATTAAGGTAATTTTTTAAATTCTGCTATAGTGTTGGCAAACTTATTTATTTAAGCATAAAACAGCTGTTTTGACTATTGCGTGAACGCAACACCAGCGAGATCTGGGTTAAGTAAGGCAAAAATTATTAACAGAGAATTCTGGTAGTTAAAATTAAGCGCATTCTGCGCTTTACATGTACACGATGCTCGTCGCAATGGTGCACACATAATCTACATAAATTTCAAACAGTTTGAAAAGATTTTAAAATATGAATTAATTTCCAACCGGTTAAGAGTAAATAAATCCAGGCTGAAACCTGATTATTATACTAGACCATTTAAACTTGAAACAGATTCATAAACTTTTGTGCAAAATAATTTAATTAAAATTGTGATTTAATGCCATTTTTAGGAAAGTTTGGATATTACGAATAAATTTTTAACGAAGCATATTTTTTTTTTATCATTATTATCCTGTATACATTATGAAATGCGTTTTTTAAACAGATTCATGTTATAAAATGTGAAATTTCCTGTATAGCACATACATAATAAGAAGTTAAAATTTCAAAAACTAATTCTTGTATTCTATTGTGGCGTCAGAACACTTTATTTTTATTGATAAAATTTTCTTACGTTTAAAAAAAGTTTTGTTATAACTTCGGAAGAACGAAAAATCCATAGCATGTAATCTAATTCATTTTTTTAACATTTCTTATATTTTTCTGTTATGTGTGTTCTTATTTTAGAATTTAACCTTCTCCTTCCTTCTTGGAATTTTTACAGAAGTGTAATCTGAAAGAAAAACAATAAATCCTTTAGGGCGCTTTATTCTATTTTATTTTATTTTATTTTATTTTTATTGTTTTATTTTATTCCGTCTTTTTTCTTATTCTTAATTGTAGAATGGGCGAAAAAGAAGATTTAAAGTTTTTTATATAATTTTGAGGATAGTTTGAAATTAGAAATAAAAGGAGGCGTTTATTTACAGATGATATTAATATAAAAACACTTTGAAGTGTTTATTTTAACAAATATATTTTTATACTCTGTCATTTGTGATCTATGTTTAGTTCGATTTTAACACATTGTTGACCGACAACGTTGGAAATTTAAAGTATTTTTTGTAAATTCAAAACATGGACCACAATTTCCCACCGGTAATTTTAATGACACCTTTGGACACCATTACTAAATACAAATATTACTCAAATCTCCGTTTTTTGTTTTAAGAAAAAAAAATAACAGGTTAAACTATTGACGATTATAGTCTTAGTCCCTTGCCCACAAAAGATTAATTTTAATTCTAATATAAAATTATATTTATGTTAGATTAAGTTAGTCAATAAGAATACTTTTAATTGTAAAGTGTGTACAGGGGTTGTACACATAAGGGATTTTTTTCAGGACATATATCACTATTTGTTTATAGAAAAATAAATCTAGGTTAAATGCGCGAAATTTCGCCTTATTCAAGAAGAGATATTTCCATCAGAAAATACTGGTACCGAAGTATTTCCCGGTCGTGAAATTTCAGGACAAGCACGACCCCTGGTATCATTATCATTTTCATTATAAAGTTCTGTGTTGGACAGCTGGTTGAAATAATATACGTTGAATAACATAAATATATAATTTTAAAATTATATTTTAATATTTTAAACTAAACTTCTAATATCAAGGAGCCTACCACGAAAATACAGTAGAGCGCCGATTATCGGAACTCTAATTAACCGAACTTCCAATTATATGAACAGCCTATTTCTCTCAAAAATTTTTAAACCGAACTTCCAGTTATCCGAACAGCCTATTTTTCAAAAAAAATTTTAAAAACCGAACTCCCAATTATCCATTGGCTTGGAATAAAATTTTAAATAAAGAAAAATCTGATAGTGGATCAGAAAATGAGGAATGTAAAACAATAAAGGAGGTTTGAAAAATTCTGAGCAATGAAAATAATTAACGAGTCGTTAAATAGTGAAGTACATGACCAGGGATATCAGATTTTAAATGATGATAAGATTGTGGATGAGATTCGTGATGAAAAAGAAATTGAAGAAAATGAAAACGAATGCTATGAACATAACCCAGGTCCATCACATAACGAAGCCTTTGAGTATTTGGAAACAGTTATGAAATGCTCGAACGGCAGAAGAACGTTGATCCTATTCAACTAACGTATTTAAGAAGAATTAGAGATATGGCAGCATTGAAAAGAATGTCTTCGTTGAAGCAAGGTAACAGTCAAAAGTTTTTTTGCTTAAATAATAATCTCTGGAGTTTAGAAAATGATAAAAAGATGAAAAACAAAATTAATGATGAAACTGTAAAAAAAAAAAAAAAAAAAAAAAAAAAAAAAAAGAGACAAAAAAAAAAAAAAAGAAAATAAATAAATAAATAAACATGCCAGCACTAACTGGTGCTGCCAGTCCTAAGCTTATAAAGTTGAAGAAGGTGAAGGTTTTTAGTATAGTCAGAAACATCCCTTAAATCGTCTGTCCATTTATCCGAACTTTTGCTTATCCGAATTACGGTCGGTCCCGACTTGTTCGTATAATCGGAGATCTACTGTATGTTGATAGAACTGTATAATTTGTATCATGAATAAATGGCTTTATAGGTGTTCCTCCTTGTATAGAAATTATATATATATATATATATATATATAGTACTAAGACGCAAATTTCCCTCTCTAATGGACTTGGAATGCATCCATATCTTTCAAATTTCTCTTACAAAAATTAAAGTATTTACCTTCTGTTTTCTTTATGCTCTTTTTGAAGAAGGTTTCTTTCTTTTTCATTGGACAAAATGTTTTTGAAATATATATCGAATTGTATTTTTTAACCCTTACCGGCGTGGTGTCCTTAAATAAGGACCCCTAATTTTAATTCCAAAACTGACAAACGGCACCAAGAATATTTAACTAAAATTTTCGTATTATAATGGGCATGAAAATAAGCAAGTTCGTATTTTCTAATAAATTCGTTTATAAATTGCGGTGTCAGTCCATTAAATCACCAGTTTATAAATAGAATTGCTCAACGCTGGTAAGGGTTAAGTGTTAAAATTTAAGTGAAGCAGGCCAGCTTTAAGTAAGATTTGAACATTTTAAATAGAACTAACAATGTATTTAAAACACATTTTGTCCAATAAAAAAGGAAAGAAACAAAAAAAGAATACAACAAACAAAAGGTAAAAAATTAATTTCCCGAGGAGATATTTGAAAAAGTACATATGTATTCCAAGGCCATAGGTTTAGCATTAGAGTGGGGAATTCGCTGATGAGAAGCCAATAATATTGTTCCACTCCTTCCGTCGTAACACTTCTACTTCCTCAACACGAGGATTGATGACAGAAATATTTTCACACACACACACACACACATACATATATATGTTGAAATAAAAAAACACTCCAAACAAAAAATATTATTTAAAATTTGAAACAAATATCTTTTTTATAAAATTGGTGAATGTTTAAGAGCAAGGTAAAGAAACGCATAACAATATGAAACGGTTCATTTAACAATCTTAAAAACGTATTTGCCCAATATAAGCTATATATATATTTGCTATATATATATTTCCGCTCATTTTGTAAAGAAAAGGGAAATCCATAGACAGACGAGAGAGATAACTTTGTACTTTTAAAGAATCCAATAATGTGGCAATGACTCCAAAAAATCGGATATTCATTTGATTCTGAAACAAAGAAAAGAACTAAGAAATCACAAGTCTTAACACTGGCAAAAGAAAAAAAAAGAGAAAAGGAATATTTCATAACAGTTGATCGTCCGGTTGATTTATTGAATGTAATGTTTGAAAAAATTCTTTTGTTCCTTAAGAAATATTTAAGGAATAAAAGATGTACATTTATTATTTAATGTTACGCATTCCTAGCAGATTTATTTTAATTTAAATATTTTTTTTTATAATATTTTCACGCATAAAGCTGATAGTTGTACACTTCACCGTGTTTTAAAACTATTATTTCTTATTCGTAATTTTCGTATTATCTTATTTCGAATTTCTGTCATTAAATAAAGTAAATATTTCTATTCGGAAATATGGGTACACATGAAAGCGAAGGGATTGGATGAAAATTAATTGACGGATGTATTTCAAACTTTCAGCTGGTGCGCTGTCTCAATATTTACGAGAAACATGATTTTGTATACACTTTGTTCATGCAATTGTGCTTAAATTGAAATTTAGTTTTTACTATTGACATGTATGTATAATAGCTCTTCTAATACATCTTTCTTATTACAGCTGTGAAACGTCTTGCAAAATCAGCTGAATTGATGTTAGCTTACATGTCACAGGGACGGTTTTACTGGCGTACAGTGTTGCCAGATTGGGGACATTTTTGTCTCCAGATTGTTGATTGTCACCACTTTTTTTAAATAAAAATATTCGCCCTATTTAAAAATAGATTAAAAAGTCTGAAAAATAAGCGAATTATACTATTTTTAAAAAGTGGTGACAGTCAAATAATCTGAATTAAAAAAGTCCTCAATCTGGTATTACTGCTGGCGTATAAACAGCGAATCAGATGAAAAAAAATTGTCACCAAGAATTACATCTTGGTGTAATTACAATAACGTAATTTACTGTTTGCTAAAACGTCACGTGCCTGCTTGTACAATAAATTTAAAGTTGTTCGTTGAAAGGATAAAAGTATTACCACAATTCCTGATATATATAGGCCAAGGATCACATAAACATGCCTTAAACCGGAAAATATACGAAATCAATGCCCTTAAATCAGGGCTCCCAAAAGGTCCGCGAACTGAACACCAATATTTTTTAACAGAAATTTTCATGGTAGGTTTCTACAGCATTTGTGTTAGAATTAACCTCTGAAGGTAGTTTCTGCGAAATTTGCAAGAAAAATCTAAAAAAAAATTTTTTTAAGAAAATATTGGTATTCAGTTGGCGGACCATTTGTGAGCCCTGCCTTAAATATATATGGCAGCTGAATTAGTTCTTAGTGAATGAAATTCTTGGTGTCAGAAATGTTTATTTGATCCACTTTTTATACGTCAATAGAAGAATACCTGTGACATGTAATCTAACACAGTGATGGAACAGTGGCGCAGCAATTCAGCGATTGTCACCGCTAATTTTTTATACTATTCTTCGCCTTCAAAAATCTCAGAAATTCTGTCCTGAAGTTAAATGAAGAATACTAATAAAATTTTGTGGTGTCGATGGATTCTCTGCTGCTACTCTGTTCCATCACTGCTAACATCAGTTCAGCTCATTTTATATAGAAAAAAGGAATCAATGGAAAGGCGACAGAAAAATCTTTGTACTTTTAGAGAATCCATTAATGTAAGAATGGCTCCCAAAAAATCTGTTAATTACACTGGACAACAGTGTTTTTGTCCTAGAACTAAAATTAGATGATCCTAGATCAGTTTTTGGCGCTGATTCCGAATATGCTTTCCGTTTATCTCTAGGTGGTCCAGGTTTTGAGAAATTTGCATATTTAAATTTATGCAAATTTAAGATTTTTTGTGCTATTTTATACAAATTTTAAATACAATATATGTCACATCTAATTACATTTTCTAGATAATGACTACTTGACTATTTGCTTCAGATAAATGTCACGATTTGCATATTCTTAACATTTATTTATCAGTTATTAAGCCTAATTTGCATATTTTTCAATGGTGCAATGTTTACATCACCATCAAATTTAAAATACTTGCCACAGAATTGACGTAATGTTTTTCTAGACTAGATTTTTATGCTGATTTCAAATCTGCAGTCTGTTTTCTTATGCCATGCCTAATTTTTGAGTAAGATGAATTTCTACTTTTGCACGGCATTAACACAGGTTTGATATAAGATACTTTTCAGGGGGGTGGGGGGGGGTTATTCATTGACAAGAATGTGAACAGGGTCAGATTCATGCCAGAGACATAAACAAAAGTTTATATAATCGCACAAAAAATTAGAAGAAGAATCTATCCCAACTACTTGAAGTTTATCGTACAAAATATCATAAAAAGGTATTTCTGGCTTTTTCGACCAAAAATCAAAATTTCACTTTTTTCAAAAACTAGACGTGATAGAAGAAAACAGATACAAGGTTTGAAATCATCCTAAAACACTGGTTTAGAAACATATTAGCGTACTCGTGCGACAGAAATATTTCAACGTCAAGAAACACTATTAGAAAAACATGAAAAATATGCAAATTAGGTACAATATTTCACATGTCAGTATAATCTCAGAAACAACGTTTTTGTGAAGTAAATTAGGTAGTAATCATAACATAAAACAAAAAACCCTGTTTGATATTGTTTCATAGCTGCCAACTTGTACGGATTTTTCATACCACAAAAATTTAATAGAAACTTTTAGCTAAATGAATCACCGAAATTGTAGCTTTTTAACGTTCAGATAAGTCAAAAATTTCTATAAAATTTCAGTGGTAAGAAAAATCCGTACAAGTTGGCAGCTACGTTGTTTTATATCTTAAATTTGCAAATAATTGTATAAAATTTACAAAATTTTTAAAATTTACAAATTAAAAAAAAAAAAATAGTAAGAATCTTTATGCATCAATGGAGTAAGTATTAACACTAGAACCGCCGGAAATTTTACTCGAGTGTTATAAAAATATTTTAAACTAGAAATTTTATTTAAAACTGTTTAACGTATTTATTTAACTTATTTCTCCGTGGTACACATTTAACTTATTTAACAAAAACAATTCTAGTTCGAATCAAAATATTTTTATTTTGTACCGGTCAAAATGACTACTATGGCGGTTCTAGTGTTAAGCTTTCAAAAAAATAAAAAATAATAAAAGTTGCACTTCACTTTTTGTTCGTATTTATTTTTTTTAATTTAATTAACGTTACACTTTTACCCCATCCTCAAACAGAAAGATAGATCACAAACAAAGTTTAAAGAAATATTTTTAATGCTACAAGTGATTATCTAGAATGCAATGAATTATAAATAACAAGTAAGAAAAATCATGCAATAAGCATAGATTATGAAACACTTTCCAACAATTCCTGTATGCTTTAACAAAACTTCGTTATTTAGGGAAATAATGTATATAAAAGGACTAAGTAAATATTTTAGAAAACGCAAAAAGCATTTGAAAAACTGATTTCAGCAGTTACCATCCATATCAAATATGTATTCTAATTCTTTTGAACAGCTCTGTATTTGATCTGTCGGTATTATATATGCTATATAATGGGGAAATTTAGTTTAGCAAGAAAACGAATAACAGGTTGAAATTTCTCTTTTAGCAATTTATACTTAATAGATGGAAACATACTTGTATACTTTTGTACAACCCTGTAGTTAACCTAGTACCTTTATTACACGCCACTATTTAGTTGAAGTTTAATTCAAAGTAAAACACTCTTAAAACTACTGGAATCACATTTTCAGAAATTATCATTTATAGACGGCCATGTATCCAATTCTTTGCGTGACCCTGTATATAATTTTATCTATGTTTTATAATTTTATCGACAAAAATTTTTTAGTAAACAAAATGCAGTTACTCATTTAACAATAACTCATTTAAAAACCACCTTTAAGAAATTTACAATCATACCCAGTAACCATTACGAATTCTTTCGTGTAGCCCTGTATATGAATTACATGAATTTATACTCATCATATACAATGCATAAATATAGTGAAACATAATTATGCATAACATAATTAAAAATGCATTTCCAGCAATCATCGCTACCGTACAATACTTCGGATACAATATTGTATCTGAAATATTTTGTGTGTTCCTGTAAATACTATGCACTTCGTATTATACATGAAATAAGTTATAGTAAACCTCAGCGACGTATATCAATTCCATTATACATGAAATAATTTAACATAATTAAAATACGCCGGAAAAAATTTCCTCCACCCGTATGTCATTATGTAACGGAATTCTTTTGTGTGGCCCTGTAAATGAATAATATTTATTCTTTTTAGCGCATATTCTACGGAATGCATATTTTAGTGCACTTTATAAATGCATATCAATTTTATTATGTTTGAAAGCATGTAATATCATTAAAAATCATTTTAAACGATTTTTTCCCATAGGGCGTAATGTAAGGGAAAACTTTTGACTGACCCTGTAAATTAACTAAACATGCTACAAACTTCATTTGCAATAGAGTTCGTGCTATGGTAGAGGTCACTAAAATCCAAAAATTTCAGAACGATCCGAGTATATTTACGGGAGTTAGAGCGCGTACAGACGGACAGACAAACCGAATGCATAAACACTTTTCAACTTTGTTGGAAAGAGTTAAAAAAAGTATCCTCTAAAAATCATAAGGTACTTCAAACTAAATCTCTTATTTAAAATTTTAAAGAAATAAGATAAATTATAAAGAGATGGAATGCAAACTGCAAACAAAATCAAAATGCTCATTTAACAATTTTAAAAAGTACTTGTAAAGTATTTATTAACATCATTTCTGTTCGTTTTATAACTAAAAAGATAATAGGAAGTGGAGGGACAAGACTTTGTTCTTTTCGATTTTATGTAATCCAATAATGAGGAAATGACAGAAAAAATGTATTAATTAATTGTATCCTCAAAGAAATGCAAGAAAAATGAAATGAAACATTTTATCAGTTGAAGTAGAAAGAAACGAATATATTTTATTTGTTTGGTTTATTGCATATGACATATATATGTCAGTGGAATTACTAGTAAAGTAAATTTTCAGAAAAAAATAGAAGTTGTAATTTAAGGCTATAATTAAAATTTTTCTAATAAGTCAGCGTTACCTGTTTACGAGTGATTTATTTTAATGTTTGACATATAGTGTGTATTCTAGTAGTTGGGAGTGAAGTAACTGAGGAGGTTGTCACAAGATGGCTACTGTTTTTTTTAAAGCAGTTTTCACAATTTTTGATTAGCGCCGGTGAAAACTTCAACCAGTAAACTTGTATAGAAAAGATCGTCTTATTTAAGCAACTTATTCATGGAAAATGTCTGTCACAAATTTGGTAAAATATTTCTATTTCTTTTTACTGGTTCCAGGTATTATAATCTTTTCACCGACACAGACGGGAGGTTGTCGTGGTTGTCACAATATGGCGCAACTACTACCGTCAAAGTAAACCTGTACCAGTAAAAATGAATATCAGTTTTTGACATTATTTTTTACTAAAATTTTCCATTAATATGGCGTTTGACTAAAGAGAAAATTTCTGCTTAAATTTACTGGTGGAAGGTAAGGCGGTAATGAATCTCTGCGAAAGCGGTTACAGTTGAAGCTTCACTATTTTAAGAATATGTCAGTTCCTATTTCTTAATAGTTCCATGATAACAAAGCGAACATCTTTAGTGCTTTTTAAAAAAAAAAATTAACACGTTTGTAGACAGAAATTTTACATAATCTTTTCAAGGGCAAAGAACTTCAGTTGTTAAAACGATTGAATGACAACAGAAATTTCGAACAAATTTTTCTGTTGCTAAATTAATTGAATGAGACCATATTTTATGAATAAATTTATTTGAAAATAAATAAAAGGTTTTCTTCGTTTACGTTATAAAAGCATCATTTTATTGCTCAATTTTGAAGCTATGGGAGTATTCAAGGTTAAGATTTATGTGGTTTAGGAAATAGGGATTAATAAATAATATTAAATGAAACAATAAAACAGTGTAGAAAGTTTCCTGGATTTCCTAGCTGCGGTACAACTTAAAATTTAATTTAAAGGAAGTTCAACTAGGTCATCAAATGGAACAATGGAACAATGTTAGCAGGTGTTTGCATTCCCTAGTTGCATGGCAACTTTACATCCAGGCTAAATATATATCGTGTTACTATGCAATGGGAGCCTTAGAAAAAAGAGCGTTTAAACACGGCTATAGCCACATAAAAAGAAAATATAAGCTAAGAAGATAGACAATTTTTAAAAGAAAAAATTGTTAGTATAACTAGTAAAAAAAAAAAAAAAAAGTTCCATATGATCCAAATAAATGTCCAAGACAGGCAAAAAAGCTACCAAAGGAAGCCCCAATAAAAAAAAGACTCAATTCAGAGACCATACATTAAGTATATCATTAGAAAAAAGTTAAACACAATGCGAACAATATAGAAAAATGATAAAATACTTAAATATTTACATATTTACAAGAGAGTAATATACTGCAAGGAAAAAATAATTACAGAATAAAAAAGCTACAATGAGGCGAGTTCTAACTATATTTACAGAGAAACGCAAAAGCCGAGGGGGACAAACGACAGCAAGAGGACGGCTAGTTTTATTAACCGGTAAGGGTTGGGCTAGCTACCGAACGACTCCTAGCTACTTCGAGCCCATTATTAGTCTCTTGAATGAGAATAAATGACCTGTGTTACCCATCATCGATGAATTGAAATTTGATGTCTTTTGGAGGAAGATGTCCTGTAAAAATTAAACAAAGTTAGATAAATTCTTTATAATCACCAATGGGCTATTACTTTTTTAAACGTTCTATAAGAAAGCTTGAAATTTCTTCTGAATTAAGTATTTTATATCTAATATTTTACCATCAATAGCATTTTCATACTTAGTCTGGTCCAACTTGGTCCAACCAATCTGAATCTTATTTTAAGTAACTGGCTGAAAACAGCAAATTTGTAAATTATGGTGGCGATATGATAAATACAGAAGATTTTACTTTAATAATTAATATAGATACATGCAAGTTCTTCTGAGTAGACCAGTGTTTACTGAAGTGGTATCAAAACACATTTTCTGGTTTTCACCAACTTCCACTCGCTCTTCAACTGCTGAAAATGCAGTTTTTGCCCGAGTTATTCCGCTACTATTTTTTAAGGTGAGAAACTCTTATTAAGTGTTCCTCATCTCCACAACTAATTAAAATTGCTATCCACAATCAACTGCTATCTCTTTCGAATAAATAGATTGTAAACATTTTCTTTATTCAAAAAATGAGGAAACAGTTTTCCATCGTAGCTAACAAACGCTTCCTGTAAATCGGAATTGTGAAATCTGTTTTTGATGAACTCAGTTCTTTATTTTCGAAATAGTTGTTTGCGAAGTCCTATTACACTTCTACTTGAAATTAAAATTTGTAATTAACTGGTGGGCGTACTGTAAGTTTAGCAGCTTCTCTGGTGTTCGAGCTTAACTTTGTAATATTATGAAACAAAGTACATAAAACTTGACAATTACTTGATAACTTACTGCCGGTGATTTGATGAGCATGTAGCCTAATAAAAAATCTTTCATTGCTACCATGATACCAAAAGAGGGGGTGGGGGTGGGAATGTTTCGTCTATTTAAAAAATAAATAATGATAGCAGGTAATAAAAGCAGCCTTGTAATAAAAAGAGAAATTCAGAGGTTCATTTTAAATGTACTTCAACTGCAATACAAATTGGGAATTCTTTCCATGCACGGAACTAGATAACTAATATTTAACTATAATTCGTGAAATATTGTTAAAATTACAAAAATTGCCCAATTTCTTTTGCCTTTTAATGCAAATAATAAAAATAATAACATCAAATTTAATAAAAATTATTCATTTCTCATTTTTCACTTATTTTTCAAAAATGCAGACTTTGAGGGTATGGTTCATAAGCTGATTTGTAAAACACTAAATGTCATTAAATATAAGCTTTGATGAGAGTAAAAGTTCCAGGCAATAATATTTTCTATGAAATAAAACAAGAATCAGGTTTCTAAGACAAGTAGTTTCCAATTAATGAAAGAAAAACTACAGTTTTTCGCCAAAAATCGCAAATTTTCAAGAATTCAACCTCGATGAGGCACGGGTTAATATTATTCAATTGAGCTGAAACTTTGCCAATCTCATTTTCTAATTGATTGGTAAACTTTTAGAGGGGTCCCCCGGAAGAAAATGTTTAAAACAAATTTCCCCATGTTACTTGTGACCACCCTAGTGTTCCCATAAGTTTTTTTTTTTTTTTTGCCTTATTTAATCGGAGCATTTTCCCGATTAAATAAGGCCGGTAACAAGAGTATAAAGATTCTATAAATACGCAATTTTTGAAGCTATTTTGATAGAACAATTACGTAGCGAGAGGGTTAATACATATTTTGTCTAAGTGGAAAATTTCCAAAGAGTAAATGTTATATCTTTATTAAATAATTATTTTATAATTGGTTGAAAAAATGCTGCGGTATCTTTTTTTTTGCGATAAGTGCCATTTTTTACAAAACTTAAATAAATGAGTTCAAGTCAATATTGAATTGAAAATGCTTTATTCCAGGATTTTTCTATTGAATAGATATGATTAATTTTCACAGTATAATTTTAATAATGTTGACATTTAATGAAGATTGAAATAACACAATACTGCTAAGGAATAAAAGAAATGAACTTGTTATTATTCAGTGTGTTTGTCATTTGTACGAGTCATAGATCTATTCTTCACTCGTTTCCATTTTATCACAGGATACATAATAATATCCACTAACATTTCGAACAAATCAAACAGTGTTATAAGAGATATCCCGAGCCATAATCCTATGTATCCTCCAACGTGACTGAATAATTCTTCGCTCTAATAAAAGAAAAAATGCATATAAAAAACGTGAAATAAATCACATATTTATTGAATACGTTGTGTTATGTTTAGGGAAGACAAGACTGGTGCAATCGTACGGGAAATATGCGAGATTTAAGACCCGTGTAGTCGGAAACTACCCAACCAATTTTGTTTAAATTTGGAATCCATATTCATTGGATGATGCTCAAGACTTATGGCAGACAGTTTGTTTCTGCGACTAAAACTTTTTACTTTAGAACAATAGCAGTTTTTCAGTAATTCTGCATTTTTCAGAAATAAAATTCTGAAGCTAATTGAACTTTTTAAAAACTGTCTGCCACATATGATCTTATATTTATGCTCTATCATAAAAAAAAATTGTCAAAATCGCTCGAATACTTTATGATATAATAGAATTTTTTATATGAAAAGTACGATTTTTCAGGAAAAACAAAGAACTTGCACATTTCTACCTTGTGGGAAGTTCTTGTACAATTTTATCAAACACATGAATAAAAGTAGTATATATAAATACTTATATAAAATTTAGTTTCATATAATAAATAAGATAATGTTTTAACCCTTGTAAGTTCTATTTCATTTCCGGACCAGCATCTCTTATGCGAATTTCATTCGGTTAGCACATTTTTTTTTGTTTGTTTTAATGAGAATCACTGCTATTTGTACCTGACAACATGTGCGTACTATAAAATTTGTTTTAAAAATATTGTGTTGCGTGTAGAATATTAAAAAAAATAAGTATAAAATATTAGCATAAAATTCATGTGAATAGGCGTGGCGGCGTCCGTGTCGGTGTCTTCCCTTCAATTATCAGTAAGGTTCGAAGAACTTTTTAACCAATTAATTCTCGCTCCCGTGACATTCACGGGCTGTGTCTTTTATTCGGAATGTTTGATTCCCACCAGTTTTATAAAATAGTGTAATTGGCTTTACTATGGTATCATTTTACCTGTCATTAAATAAGGTGAATATTTCGTTTTCAAAAAAGTGTTGCAAATAAGCAATTTGAATTTTATAGCGTAGTTTATTGTGACCGTTTAGCGGTTAAGGCAATAAAACATAAATATTTTTTTTTCAACGAATGTCACTCATGTCTCCCCTTAAGACCACATAAACTGTCTAGAGCGAGATAGTCATTCTAACTATCTAAAATTTATCTAAACATCCATACTTATAAGATTATTAATATATGAGAAAAATGCTAAAGAAAAAGTTTGACGTCACATTCTTTACACAAAAAATTACTATTTAATTCGAAGTATGAATAAGAACAATTGCTTACTAGATATCACACGAGATTTGCATGGCAATGCTCAATGTATGTTCAAAGTAGTCAACCATATCCAAGAATGTTTGAGCTGAATGTGGATTAGCGAGAGAATAGTATCCATCAATCTAGAATCCCGAATGTTCGTATACGCATTTCTGTTGAATCAAATTTTCTTAAACTTTTATCAACACATGGTAGTATGTTTCAATACGTGGCAAGGTTATTTCTAATTACTATGTAAACAGGATCATCATACACGATATATTATGTTCTATGAGATAAAAGTAGATGCTTTTTATAATATCTACTTGTTGAAATTTTTAGATTTGTAAATTCAGATGATTTAAAAGGAAAGCCTGGGATCACTGGTATAGTCTTTACTTGTATATGAAAACTTTTCCAGCTAAATGTAGAAAAAATATATGCCCATATTGATGCAATGCATCACTATATATAATATTTTATAGTATTGGAGTTTTAACTGTAACCCCTTGAGGGGCGGTGATATTTTTATGAAACCACTTAATTTTAATTCCCAAATGCCACAGTTGCACCAGAATTTTGGTAAAAAAAATTTATTATAAATGCAAAATGTAGCCTTTTTTCATATTTACAAAAAAATTTGTTTTCAAATTCCGGTGTCAATCATTTATTTCAACATCTTAGCAATTGAATTGCTTTGCCCCTGAAAGTGTTAACCCCTTAGCGCTCGAATTAAATTGCGGTTTAAAAATTCAAATTCCTTATTGGCACCAGTTTTTTGAAAAACAAATATTCACCTTATTTTATGACAGGTAAAACGATACTAAAATAAAGCCAATTACACTGTTTTATAAAACTGGTGGGAATCGAACAATCTGAGTAACAGACACAGCCCGTGAATATGACGGGAGCGAGAATTAAGGGGTTAAACAATAAATTTGCTATATCAATTGTATTAGCGTCAAAATGCTGTGTAAATTGTACTTTTAAACATAGCACACGTAATTAAACATAAGGTACAGAAGAAATTGATTGTTTGCACGTTTCACAAACGTATTTAATTAACGGTTAGTTCATTTAGTTATTTAAATATAGTATCCCCAGGGCTCTCCTTTGCGCCAATTTTTATATTTTATTAGCACCACTTTCTCAAAACAAAACAAATTTACATACAACTTAACAACATTGGCAAGAAAAATATACTACAAAATTTATTAAAATACATACAAAAAACCACAAATAATTGTGCAAAACTTAATTTTAGGTGCATTCATAATATAAAGATATTTAAAATACATTTAAAATATCTTAAAATACATTAGAAAAACCTAGAACGTTTTCATACATTAGAAGGCCGTCATGAGTGGGATTTAAATGTTGTTATTACTTTCTTTGCGCTTATTGTAGAATTGTCCAGAAGAAACACTGTAGTTTAAAGGTCGTGCGTCAGATAAAATTATTCACATTTTCGACAAAACGAGCTTTCATGCAGCAAAGCTCTCTATACTCATGGATTATCGTATGATCGTGCATCGTTACTAGCTATACATTTATTAGCAATGAATGCACTTGAAAGTAATTTTTGTTTTAGTTTTATATGTATTTTAATTATTTAACCCAAGTAGAATATAACACTAGAATTTTAACTTTCATTTGTTTACATTTTTTTTTAATTAGTGTTGCTAATAACATATAAAAATGGGCGCAAGTGGCAACCCTGTATTACAATAAATGTTCATCTTTCCAAATAAGCCTATTTTTGGTGCATCAGATACGATATTTTTTGTACTTTTCTCCTATACGATACATCCAGAGCCTGATTACCCACGGGGCAAATTACTACCACTAAAAATAAACAGAAAATTTTGCCTCATTCATGGCAGATATTTTACATGAATACGTCGTTTAGATAAGTCGAACTTTTCTTTTAAAATTTATTGGTGTAAGTGTGCCCCGTTGGTAACCAGGCCCTGGATACATCTTAAAGATATGGTTCCTAGGTCATTTTGATTAATTCCGAGCAAGAATTTCTTCTCTGAACAGTTTCTGTGATTTTGACAGAACTCTATGAATAGTGACATAGACTTTATCTGTTTCTATAGAAAAGCATATGCGTTTGCAAGTTTATTATTGCTATAATGCTATACTATTAACCCCTTAATTCTCGCTTCCGTGATATTCACGGGCTGTGTCTTTTATTCAGATTATTTGATTCCACAAGTTTTATAAAGTAGTGTAATTGTTTTTATTTTGGTGTCATTTTACTTGTCATTAATAAGGTAAATATTTGCTTTTCAAAAAATTGGTGGAAATAAGCAATCTGAATATTTAAACCGTAATTTAATGCGACCGTTAAGGGGTTAATCAATATATAGATTTACACGTATAAGGGATTGCAGTACATATAAAAGTTACTCATAATTTAAATGTTTTATTTCAAATTTCAAAATTGGGTAATAGAATTAGCTATTTTCTCCCCAACCAAGTATATAATATATATGAAATACATTTTCCATTTTATATTACTGATTACTAATCATGTGCAAATATACAGTATTTGTACGCTTGAAAGTTACACCATATCTAAACATACCATTCTTTTCGTTAAATAAGCCAAATATTTAAGGACAATTCTGGTATTCTACCCCTGGGAAGCACGAACTCTGATTTAGTAGGGGAATCTTTAATCTTCAGGCAAAGCGATTTGCTACCGAAATACAAACAGCAATCATAGAAAATAGAGGAGAAATTGAGAGTGAGATGCATAGAGATAACAGAAAGAAAGATTCCTCAGGGTATTTTGGTGATTTAACCCTTAAATGCCCGATTTTTCAAAAAATCATTGTAATAATGTTTTTCGGCTTTCATTTTTTAATTAAATCATGGGAAAAATACTTTAAAAAATCATATTTTGTTTTAAGTGTGGTTTTTGGCTAAAAAACACTTTGTTACTAATCAGCAATACTGGTCTTTAATTGATAAAATAGTTTTACTTGATAAAATTCTATAATATTAACCCCTTAACCTACGATTTAACCTACGGTTTGGCAAATCCATAGCTACCACTAAAATTTAATACAGATTTTCGGCTTGTTTAATCATGGCATTTTGACGTTTAAATTAAACTATATTTACTGTGAAATTTTAGTGGTAAGAAGAATTTACATTTGGCTCGATCATCGTACGCTGGCTATGCCCGTCACTGTAGGTTAAGGGGTTAAGCCAGGTCTCGCAGCGTTCCTAAAATTTTCGCACTTTACTACCACTAAATTAAAATGATAATCTTTGTTGTATAATTCCATTATAGATGTTAAAGGAATCTACCATGAATTGACCTTTGATACCATGAATGAACCTTTTTTAAAATACTGGTAGCAAAGTGCGAAAATTTTAGGAACGGTGCCGGCCCTGGGTTAAGCACACAAGAATTTTAGGAACTATAATAAGAAAAAAAAATTACTTGCTCACTGCATAACAAAATAGGGTATTTCACAAGCATATAAACAAAACAAAAAGAACAAGTGGCAACAATTGAAAAAATAAATCTATCTTTATTCTTAAACAGCACAAGTGTTGCCATCTACATGTTGAAAATCGATTTAATAATATTTTCAGAATGTATGTTATTGGCAACATTACGCATTATAGCTTCATTGTTATTCTAATAGTATTTTAGAGCCTAAATTGGTGCCGAAAAGCAACACCCGGCATTTAAGGGTTAAGTGGTTTCAATAACAGAATTTTGATAAAGTAATGGTCGATCTTACTAAACACAGCAGTTTTGTATCATTAAATAAGGCAAATGTTACTTTATAAAAGTTCTGGTATTTTTGACCTGAGGCGTACGGACACTGATATAGTAGAGAAAATCTTTAATCTTCAGGCAATGAGACATGTTACCACAATTCAAACAGTGATCGGTGAAAATCGAGAAGACATTGAGAGAGAGGGGCGCATAGAGGTCTCAGAAAAAGCGATTCCTCAGGGAACTTTGGCGATTTAAGTGGTTTGACTAACAGAATTTTGATAAAGTAATGATCATCATAATTAAACACAGCATTTTTTCATCTTTAAATACGGAAATATTACTTTATAAAAATTTTGGTATTCTAGCACTGGTGCGTACGTTACCTAATATAGAAGAGGTAATCCATAGTTGCCAACCTTCCACTAATCTTCCGTAATATCTGGATTAATACGACCCAAGTTAACCACTTTCGAACCAGAAAATTTATTTCTTAAAGCTTTATTAACTTAATTCAAGGTTTCTACGTGCAATATATTTAATTTCATTTCTTCAACAAATTTCTGGTTCGAAACGTGTTAAACCAGGGTCAAATTAACGCACGTATTAAGGAAGATTAGTTTGAGGTTGCACCTATGGTAATCTTTAATCTTCAGGCAAAGAGACGTGCTACCAAAATACAAACAGGAACCGTAGATAATAGAGGCTAGTTTGAGAGAGAGACAGAAACAGAGATTCTTCAGTGCACTTTGGGGATTTAAGAGCACCGTACCCTTCATTTGAGCAAAAATTAACCCAAAATCGAAAATTATTTTTGAGCATATTATTATTCTCCAGTTTGTTCTGAGTCATTTGCGGAAAACCGTATGCAGCTATGACTGTTTTTTGCAATGTTATAAGTGTTTGAATTTTGTACGCAAACAATTTTTCGGCGCTTTAGTATACTTTAAAACAGTTTTTCTCAACACGGATTTTTCAACGTTTTTAGATTTTTGAAATTATCTGGTATTCGTAAATTTTGATCAAAATTCATAAAACTAATGCGGAAGAATACTGATATTGTGTACAAAGAAACTAAGCATGCATTTTGAAATTCGATTTCATTAAGATAATTAAATTTGATTTTTAACATATTAAAAGGCAAAATTTTGATGAAAATAGATATGAAATTCAGAAAAACAAATCCAAAAAAATTAACTATAGAAGAACTTAAAAAATCGATGTTTAGATTTGTTTGTGATAGAGTTTTAATTGATTAGAATGCAAAAGCAAGTACATATATAAAAAATTATTACGCCCGGAGCATTTTAAAATTTCGTTTAAAAATTTTAATTTTTTTTTAAATCTTTAAATTATAATAAGATTGGAAATTTATTTTAAGATGTTTAATAGGCTTATGATGAAATGTATATAAGCAGAAAATTTTATATTTCTATGATGAAAATTAATATATATATATAACGTCCACCGTCCCCTTAAGTGAGAGTAACAGAATTTTGACAAAGTAATAATCGACATAATTAAAGATAGCACATTTCCTCAATAAATAAGGAAAATATTACTTTATAAAAATTCTGGTATTCTACCTCTAATGCCTACGAACTCTGATATAGTAAAAGAAATCTTTAACCTTCAGACTAAGAGACATGCTACCAAAATACAATCAGAAATCTTAGATAACAGGAGATAGTTTGAGAGAGAGACACATATAAGTCACAGAAAGAAATATTACTCAGGGTATTCAGGTGATTTAACTGGTTTGAGTAACAGAATTTTCAACATTTTTGCATTAAATAAGGCATATATTATTTTACCAAAATAATGGTGTTCTTATAGTCGTCTCTTTAATCTTTCGGCAAAGAGACGTGCTAACAAAACACAAACAGGACTCATAAAAATTAGAAGATAGATTGAGGAGATAGAGACGCATAGAGAACTCAGAAAAAGAGGTGTGTGTGTGTTATTAGTTTACCTTATAAAAAGGCAAACCGTCTATTAGAAAGGGTTAACTTGAGAAACACAAAAGGAAGAAGGGCAAAAATTAAATCATGCGACAAAACAAAATAACGAAAAAAATGAAAATCAGACGATTAAAAAGTTATAAAGAACACAAAAGAGAACTAAAAATAAGTATGATAATTACATTGGTAATTTTGAATAAAATTTCATTTAAAAGAGGAATACTAATGTGGACGGAGTAGTATGAGACCGATTAATATTTTAATAAATGGAACATATTAATCTGAATGTAGCTGCAACTTTAGGTTGCCTTAAGATAATTTTTACTATATTAAAAAAATTAAAGTGTGTCAGGAATCCTTCAAAGGTTTAGTAGTCTAAAATTTAAGTATTAAAATATAATAACAGCTATTTTTTTAAATAGGCGTTGAAATTTAAACAAATTTTACTTTTGCAAAACAATTGACTTAAGGAGTGTTTTTTAATTAACACATTGTGAATGGGTTGTTTTGGTCTTTTAAACAGGAATCTCCACCTATAGGAGTTATAATTACATATTACATTATTTTAAGAAAATATTTTTTCTGTCCGTATTTATATTACAAATGAATGTATACGAGTATAAAAATGGTATTGTTTGTAATAGATTGTAACGCATAAAATGCAAAAGCACAGCTATTCGCGAAACTGTTCAAAAGACATATTTTCACGATTCCCACGTTAAATATAAAGCAACTTAGAGGAACAAAATAGTTGTTTCTGTAAATTTTCTACAAAGACATTAAAATTGAAACTTATAAAACCTTTAACTACTTTAAAACAATTTAATTAGATACCTAAACCAATCATATAACCATAGATTTTAAAACAAAATAATTAAAAGGAAATCGACTAATTTAAGAAATGATGCATGCATATCAGAAGGATCAAATTATCTTTTAAAAACAGAAGATTTTTTAAAAATGAGTTTAACTTTAAAGGGAAATCACATGTTTTGCGCACGATACACATATGTGGGAAATTTGTAATTTTTAAATTTTCGCAGTGATTCAGTACAGCATATGCGGTGATAATAAACAGTCATGTCACATTAATATATTCACCTGTCAATATTTAGAATTGCCGCCATGTGGAACTCGTAGAGAATTTAATAGCTAGAAGACATCCACTGATGGGCTTGAAAGCGTTCATACTGATAATCAGTCATGGTGATTGTAGATTAGTTGAGAGTTGCTGTAGGTTGCCAGGTGTAATCTACATGGAGCACAAAATAAGATCCAGGTAGTCTTTATTGATGCTCAATTGGGTCTAGTAAATTTGGGTTCCGGGAAGCTCAGTAAAATCTTTTTTTGTGCTGTTCTTATCACTCGTATAAAATTTCAGCTGTTATGAAACATCGGATTGTCGTTCTGAAAGATGCATAGGTGCCAACCTCTAACTAATGTTCCGTAATACGTGTATTAATTGGACCTACGTTAACAACATTTCGAACCAGAAATTTTAGTTAGGAATCCTCATTTATATAATTTCAGATTTCTGCAGATTTTATATTTCCTTTCATTTCTCGAAAATAAATTCTGGTTCGAAACATATTAAACCTGGGTTAAATTAACCCACATATTACGGAAGATTAGTTAGAGGTTGGAACTTATGAAGATGACATCATGCCGAGTAAAAACAGCCCGCATCTATGGTTTTTACGTAATCCATAAGAATGTATGCACACCTGAATCGATCCACATTGCCATCTGTAAAGAAGAGTGTTCCTGCCAAAGGATACTAAATACCTCTACAGACAATACAATTGCCTCTGCCAACTTGTACCGGCCACAAATTCTTGAAGGAGCCAAAGTACATTCTAGTCCGGGAGCTGGCGACATCGAAAGCTCCGTCATCGCGGAATTCAAAAATGTTTATGTAAATCGATAATAAAAAGTCATACAAACAAAATAAGCTAGGTATGACTAGCTTTAAACAGCCGAAAATATGTTTAATTAAATTATCATAACTGTTACTAAAAAGCTATAATATTTTTTTACCGTCATCGCGGATATTCATCACGCTCAGAAAACTTTATTGAAGATTTTATTGTCTTTCAGAAAAACCTAGTATGACAAACTTTATTCAGCTGGAAAAATCTGTCATGCCTGTTTTAACATAACGGCCGGTGATAAAATTTCAAATTTATTTTCCTTTGATTTTTTACCGGTGGCTATTTTATTTTCCGTCTGGGCGCTCGCCAAGTGCCGGCTTTTCGCGAAAACGGTAAATCATTACAGCTTTTTAATAATACAGTAGAGCCTCGATTATCCGAATTAATTGGCACTGGCATTCCTTCGGAAAATCAAAATTTTCGGATAATCGAGAATGCTTCAATTTTAAGAATAAGGACAAATATATGTTCTATTCCTTGTTATGGTAACAACTGCTTAATAAAAATAAAGCAATACCAAATAGAAACGATAATAAATTACCTGAATTTTAATTTTGAAATTAAGTACCTTTTACATATTTTACAAGTGTTTGAAACAAAGTTTTGTTTGCCGCAGTTTCAATTGCCTTTGCTTTCCAATTCTATCACGAAGTTATAAACATAGCACTCGCACAACAAAAAAATGACGAACAAGGGAACTTCAAATCTGTAAAATGTATTTTGCACACAAGGAATGTAACAGTAAAAAAAAAAAAAAAAAAAAAAAGCTTTAAAAATTGATTTCGGTTAACCGAGAGCTTCGATATAAGAGGCTCTACTGCAATTAATTTAATTAAACTTATTTTGGGCTTGTTAAACCAAGTCATACCTAGCTAATTTTGTTCGTATGCCTTTTTACTATCGATTTCCATAAAAAAATTTCAATTCCGCGATGACGGGGCTTTCTCTCTCTCACCGGCTCTCGGACTATTTGTTCAAGAAAAAAAAAACTTTTTTGAACGGAGAAAGTAACTTTTGAAAACCAGTGTATGTCCAGTGTTGGTGTAGCTGTGCAAATTCCATTTATCCACTATATACTACCCTTATCATAAAATATGTTACCACTCATCTGCTGAGGATATTTATACACAACAACCTGAACTGTCTTTTTGGATTTTTTGTGGATTTTGATTCTCCTCTGATCCATTTGTGTAGTAAGTTGTTACTCAGACGGACCGCAGTAGCCACTCTTCGCCGCTTTCAACTATAACTCAAGTAGCACGTCAATTTTGACCATTCTCATCAAAATGCGCAAAAAACCGCAATGTCAATTATAAGAATATATCTGAGTGTTGTTATACAATAAAAAATAAGGACGACAAAATTTGTCACAGTTTGTATTTATCACAGAAGTTTTGTTTCGTTTATAAAATAATTAATTTATAAGAAAAGAAACCATTTAAATTTGAAATTAAACATTTTTTTGTACATGTAAGCACATTCTTAAAATTACCTACACACGCCGAAATGCATATGCAAAAAATATATGTCATTTAAAATATCTTTTGTACGACGACAAAATTCCGTATATTCCGTACGGCCTATAATGTGCATCTAAAGTCCAGTCTTCAATTTTCTTTTTTGATTTTTAAATTTTAACCCCTTAATGCTCGAATTAAATTACGTTTGAAAAATTCAAATTGCTTATTGGCACCAGTTTTATGAAAAAGAAATATTAACCTTATTTAATGACAGGAAAAACGATATTAAAATATAGCCAATTTCACTATTTTATAAAACTAGTGGGAATCAAACAATTTGAGTAAAAGACACAGCCCGAGAAACGGGAGGGAGAATTAAGGGGTTAAACAAAAAAAAAAAAAAAAGAAAAACGGTTAGTTACTGGTACAGCGTGAATTTCTATCTAATACTGAAAATAGTCATCTAAATTCTACATAATAGTAATAATAATAATTATAATAATACGAAAATGTTTTGAGAATATGAATACTCATATCTTAATTAGTATCGAGGGAAATGTGCAAAATATATTTCAATGATTTTATTAGAAATTTCCCCTAAATGTGTTCAATTTATCGACCGTAGAGAAAATAAGCACTTACCTCAAACATTGGGTCCGATTTCAGTCTTTCCACTGTCATTCGATTAAAATTAATTTCTAAATTTACATATGACAATCTGAAAGACAAAATACTGAGTCAGAAAAAACATTATGTATGTTAATTTTAATATATATTTTTTTTTATCTCAAGAGTTAATGTGCTTTAACAAATAGATTAAATTGCAATGTGCAAAAAAGTACTAAAACATAGCAAGAATGCAATAAAATCAAAGAATCTACTGATATATATATATTTTTTTGTATCTTAAATCATTTACAATTTTGTGAATGTCACATACTGTTTTAGTTATAATTTATCAGAATCATGCGTTTCAGTATGAGCATTGTACATTATTACAAAATAACTCACTTCTGGTTTACCACTCGCTACTATTTTTAGCAGCCCTGTTACTTCTATAATTGTTACTTCCCCTTCCTGTTACTTCCCTGTTACTTCTATAAAATACGTCGCATGTCAAAAAGGAATATTCTGATGGGAAAGATGAACCAATATCTCACTTCCAATCGGCCCTGTACTATTGCCACCGCAATTCTAAGGCCTAAACCCCATGGATTTCTACCTCTGGGGATATCATGAGTCTCTGGTGTACGAGACACCCGTTCCATCAGCCATGGACATGGCACGGATCGCTGATGCGGCGGCACGTGTCGGGAGACTCCTGCCTAATTGAAACGCGTTCGCCATTCCAAGCGGCGCTGATGTGAAGCATGCATCACGGTTAATGGGACACATTTTGAGCACTTGTTATGAGTTGTAATATTTTTCATTTTTATTTTGTACTTCGATTAAGTTTTTTTGTAAAATAAAGGTCTTTTACACCGTTTGTTATATTTTCTTTACGTCACGGTCTCCAGGCAACTGCGCAGTCACGAACGCGTTTCTGACCCCTAGTTCCTATGTAATTCTTGCACCTCATGACCACACACACCCACACGTGCTGTTTGGACATGACCTTCTGAACCTCCCTATATATCCCCATTTAAAATATCAAACGGCAAGTGTTCTTTCTTAAAACAAAATTAAATAATGAAGTTTCTAGGTAAAAATAAATACAAATTCATATGTGAAATAGCTTGCATTTATTTTCCGTCATTTCTATAAGTAACAATTCGCAGTAATTTGAAATGAAAATGGAATTTCTAAAAATCCAGTTATAAAAAACCCGTAAATTGAATATATTTTAAAGTTGATTGTTTTTCGAGAAACTAGGAAAATTTTCGTTTTGTTTTGCCAATTTTCTCCGAAAATAGATTATTCATAAATCTAACATCAAAATGACATAAAGCAATTCAATCAAAAACTGCATATTCGCCAAGTTACGGGGATGTTCCGGAAGATGTTCTGTTTAGAAGCGGGGCTTTTATGCACTTATGTTTCCCTCAAAATATAAATAATTCACGAATTTAACCTCAAAATTTCTTGAAACCCTCCAGAATGGGTCGCATTCTTTAGGGAAATTTTTATTGTTCCTATCATTATTTTGAAAATAATAACATCAAAGTAACTTTCTGTAGAATATTTTAAATAAAATCATCATAAAGATTACTGATTAAGGGACAATCTGGTAGGAACAATAAAAATTTCCCTATACAATGCGACCCCTGCCGCAGTCAAAAAAGATATTTTTTTCCAATAAAAAAAGATAATTTTTTTTTTCAATCTCAGAGATGTTCCTGTAACTTACTGCCCGTACTTTTACGCTTTTTGATGGTTTTTTTTTTTCATAGTGGGTCTCTGACATTGAGGTCTCTGACAAAGTTTAGAATGCGATTTTAAGAAAAGTTCCATTTTCTTTTTCCCATATAGCACAGGAGCTCCCAAAATTTTCCTTGAGAGCTCCAACTCATCCCAGATTCTTCCCAAAATTAAAATGACAAATGCAGACTCTCCTGGGGAAGCTAATTTAATGATATCCTGAAGAGTAACGTCTTGAGAGATTCCCGAGCAGTAACCTCCCTGGGATGACATTCCCAGGGACGTAACTAGGAAGTCACGTTCTAGGAAGACCTTCCTGGGGACATCTCTAGGAGGTTATTTAGTATTTTAAAGATTTTTGTTGAAAATAGAAAATAATTTGACTTTATTATTTATAATTTGACTTTAAAATATAACATCCCATATACCACGAAAGCTCCTCTATACTACCCCAGGTGCTCCAAGTCATCCCGAATTCCTGCTAATACTAACATGACAAGATCAGGACTTCATGGGGAAAATACTTTCACGATTTC
The DNA here is from genome assembly GCA_963932465.1 of Maratus speciosus. Lineage (NCBI taxonomy): Eukaryota > Metazoa > Arthropoda > Arachnida > Araneae > Salticidae > Maratus > Maratus speciosus. Next base: position 57,231,982 of record OZ010793.1, on the reverse strand, counting down.
CTCAGGAATGGGCTCCCAGTAACGTCCCACGGAGCAACTTCCGAGGGATGCCACTCCTGAGGAAGTGCTTGGGAAGTCTCAGTGCTGGCGCCATCTCATGAGTGATTCTGGAGTACAATACTCAATTTCATTTTTACTAAAATAATGCTATTTCAATTTGATCGGAATCAATTTTTAATAAGTTAGTTTCATATTACTATTTATTCGATTCATTATTTTCTTAGAAAATTAGATAATTCCTATTAAAATGTAATTATTTTTAATTATTGCAACACCTTTTAATCTTTTTTAGTTAAATTAAAAATTTTAATTTAATATTTCATTAAATTCATATTTCAAATAATAATTATATTATATGTCTTTTAAACCAAATTTTGTTCATTTATCATTATTTTATTAATTTTCAATAAATAACATAATAAATTTTTCTTTATTATTATTATTATTATTACTTTATTATTAATTAATTATTTTTTTTAAATAAACTAAGTTATAAGTCTCTAAATTAACACACTAAAACCTCTAAATGGAAGACTATTTTGGACCATATATTATTTCTAATATTTAGAGGTAAAGGTATCTATACAAAGAAAAGAAGAGGTCCTTACCGTGTGTTTGTGTGTATGTAGCAGTTTGAACATTTGTTGTAAAAATACTCTAAATCGACTCCTGATGCACCTGAGGCTCGGATTTTTCATTTTTTGATAATTAACTAACATACTTATTAAAACCCACATTTAAAAAACAGACAAAAGTGTCGCGACGACAAAGGGCATTTTTATTTCGGCATAAAACACCAACTTAAAGAGACTACAATTCACGTTAAAATGGCACATTTGGTAAAAAAATATATAAATATTGACCCCCTCGATACAAGGTTTATTTGCAAAGATTTTCTGTTATAAAAAATACATTCTTATAAAATTGGTTAAAATATATAAATTCATGCAAATTTAAGGTTTAATTCAGGTTATTATCACGGGCCTAGGCAATACCGCTAAGAATCATCTAGTATACTTTATACAGGTGTTGGGAATGAGAAAATGTTAACTAAATAGAACTGTTAATTTTAAGTGTCAATTCTGGGGGTTTAACCATATTTTGATTTATTTTATCCTTAATTTATTTTTTAAATGTAAGTTTGACTTGTTAATTAATTATATTTCTAATATCTTTTTTAAATTACTACATATAATAATATTATTTTTTTTCTAAATAATAACAGTGAAGTCTCCATCTAAAGAACTTCAGAAATATAAATATCATTATAAATTCAGAAAATATAGATAAAAATTTATCTGTATTTCCTAAATAACAAATGTTTCTGCATAATTTTAAACTGGGGGGTATTTTGCATTATATATGTTGCAGGCTAATTGAGAAATCCGGCTCTTTGCAAACAGCCTAGGCTCTTTGCAAACAGCCTAGGCTCTTTGCAAAGAGCCGGGCTAATTGGAGAACCCATCTCCCTTTTTCCAATTAGCCTGATATTTTTCAGGCTTATTGCAAAGAGCCTAGAAAGCGTTAGGCTAATTGAAAAATGACCACTTATTATCCGATCAGGGTGATATTTTTAGCTCACAGGCTATCAAAGCCTGAGAGCTTATGTGCCCGCCGATTCTGTATGTACGTGTATACGTACGTACGTACGCATGTACGTAACGCGATAACTCTTGATAGAAATATTCGATTTGCTTCAAATTTTTTTTTTCTAGGTTCATTCTGATAAGGTGCTTCCCTGATTAGTTTTTGGGGTTCATTGGTTAAGGATAAAGGGGGAAAAGGGGGGCTAGTCCCCCCCCTTAATTTATATAAATGGGTTTTTCATGCAGAAATATTCGATTTGCTCCAAATTTGGTATACCGGTTTATTGTGTTAAGGAGCTTCCCTGATTAGATTTGGAAGCTCATTATTTAAGTATAAAGGGGGGGGGAGGGGGCTACCCCCCTTAATTTAGATAAATCGGTTTTTCATGATGAATTATTCGATTTGCACCAAATTTGGTATACCGGTTTATTAAGTGAAGGAGCTGCCTTGATTAGATTTCGAGCTTCATCAGCTACATATAAAGGGAGGAAAGGGGGGGGGGGGCTATTCCCCACCCGTAATTTAGATAAATGGGTTTTTCATGCAGAAATATGCGAATTGCTATAAATTTGGTATACCGCTTAATTATGTTAAGCAGCTTCCCTGATTGCATTTGGAAGATCATTATTATATATAAAGGGGGGAAAGGAGGGCGATTGCCTCTCTCCTTAATTTAGATAAATGCGTTTTTCATGTAGAATTTTTCGATTAGTTTGAATTTGGTATACTGGTTTATTATGTTAAGTAGATGGCTTGATTAGATTTGGAGGTTCATTAGTTAAGTATAAAAGGAGGAAAGGGGGGGGGGTAGCCTCACCTTAATTTAGGTAAAGGGTTTTTTAATGCAAAATTATTTGATTTGCTCCAAATTTGGTATAACGGTTTATTATGTTAAGGAGCTTCCCTGATTAGATTTGGAGGTTCATTAGTTAAGTATAAAGGGAGGAAAGGGGGGCTGGACCCCCCATTAATTTAGATAAATGGGTTTTTCATGCAGAGTTATTCGATTTGCTCCAAATTTCGTATACCGGTTTATTATGTTAAGGAGCTTCCCTGATTAGATTTGGAGGTTCATTAGTTAAGTATAAAGGGAGGAAAGGGGGGCTAGACCCCCCCCCTTAATTTAGATAAATGGGTTTTTCGATCAGAGTTATTCGATTTGCTACAAATTTCGCATACCGATTTATTATGTTAAGGAGCCGCCTTGATTAGATTTGGAGATTTATTGGTTAAGTATAAAGGAGGGACAGTGACTAGTGTCCCCTTAATTTAGATAAATGGGTTTTTCATACAGAATTATTCGATTTGCTTCAAATTTGATATACCAGTTTATTACGATATGGCTTCCTTCATTTGATTTGGAGGTTCATTGGTTAAGTATAAAAGGGGGGAAAGGGGGGCAATTGCCCCTCCCCTTAATTTAGATAAATGTGTTTCATGCAGAATTATCTAATTTAGTTTAATTTTTTTCTAGGTTCATTCTAATAAGGAGCTTTTCTGATTAGATTTGAAAGTTCATTGGTTCAGCATAAAGGCATAAATGGGGGAGCTAATACCACGCTCCTTAATTTAGTGAAATGGTTTTTTCACGCAGAATTATGTGATTTGCTTCAAATTTGGTATACCAGTTTATTATGTTAAGTAGCTTCCCTGATTAGATTTGGAGGTTCTTTGGTTAATTAGAAAGGGGGGCAACGAGGACTAATACCTTCATTTATTTTTCGAGGGGCATTATTCTTTGAAATAAGAGTATAATATACAATTAGTGAGAATAGCCTGTGGGCTCAATGCCATCAGTTTAACTGGGCAATTTTCTTTTTATTAGGTTTATTAACGCATAACCCTACCCAAACCCGAAAAATAAATTACAACAGACCGTACCCTGATACGAGCAAGACGAAATAATTTCAGTCTACATGCAACCCGACCCGAACCTGAGAGTTCCATTTGAAAAAACCCGAAATCCCGAACCAAATCTGATAACAGACAAAAATATTCCAAAGATCCATAACCGGATCCGAACAAGACAAATTAGTTTCCGTGGACACGCAACGCTACCAGAACCTAAAAATTCCATTCAAAGTCAACCTCAAACACGTCCCGAATCAAATCTTAACCGACAAAAATATTCCAAAGAACTATAACCCGATGCAAGCCTGACAAAATAAACTCCGTCCACCGGCAACCCGATCCGAACCTGAAAGTTCTAATTGAACTCAATCCGAAATCTGGTTGTGGTCGGTTTTCGGGTTTACTTCAAATGGAACCTTCAAGTTCGGATCCGGTTGAAAAAAAAATAAACTAAATCAGATAATTCTGCATGAAAACCCATTTATCTAAATTAAGGGGAGGGGCAATTGCCCCATTTCCCCCCTTTTATACTTAACCAATGAACCTCCAAATCAAATGAAAGAAACCATATCGTAATAAACTGGTGTATCAAATTTGAAGCAAATCGAATAATTCTGTATGGAAAACCCATTTATCTAAATTAAGGGGACACTAGCCCCTGTCCCTCCTTTATACTTAACCAATAAATCTGCAAATCTAATCAAAGCAGCCCCTTAACATAATAAACCGGTATACGAAATTTGGAGAAAATCGAATAATTCGGCATGAAAAACCTTTTTATCTAAATTAAGGGGGGGGGGGTCTAGCCGCCCTTTCCTCCCTTTATATTTAACTAATGAACCTCCAAATCTAATCAAGCCATCTCCTTAACATAATAAACCAGTATACCAAATTTGAGCTAATCGAATAATTCTACATGAAAAACGCATTTATCTAAATTAAGGGGAGAGGCAATTGCCCCCCTTTCCCACCTTTATATATAATAATGATCTTCCAAATGTAATCAGGGAAGCTGCTTAACATAATTAACCGGTATACCAAATTTATTGCAAATCGCATATTTCTGCATGAAAAACCCATTTATCTAAATTACGGGGGGGATAGCCCCCTTTCCTCCCTTTATATGTAACTAATGAACCTCCAAATCTAATCAAGGCAGCTCCTTAACTTTGTAAACCAGTATACCAAATTTGGAGCAAATCGAATAATTCATCATGAAAAACCGATTTATCTAAATTAAGGGGGGTAGCCCCCCTTTCCCCCCTTTTATACTTAAATAATGAGCTTCCAAATCTAATCAGGGAAGCTCCT